>JBBPFD010000223.1:0-25945 GCA_038363315.1 Mugilogobius chulae | reverse complement strand
CTAAAACAAAGCAGGACTAAAGCAGGACTAAACTAGAGCTAAACCAGGATTAAACGGACAGGACTAAACCAGGACTAAACAGGACTAAACTAGAGCTAAACCAGGATTAAAGAGCAGGACTAAACCAGTACTAAACCAAGACTAAAGCAGGACTAAAACAGGACTAAAGCAGACTAAAGCAGGACTAAACTAGAGCTAAACCAGGATTAAAGCAGGACTAAAACCCACACGAACCAACAGCTAAGACCAGACAAAGAACAGACTTAAACCCAGGACTTAAAAAAAACTCACATCTGAATAAAACCTGACTGCTCATTTAGATCAACCCAAAACAGAACTAAGACCAAACTCCAGACTTGTCAGACCACTTTTTACTTTACAAACATGGAGCCCAAAAAGTCCAGAATCCTTGCTAAAAGTTCAGAACCTTTCGGACTGAACAGCTGTGGTGTTGTGTGTTTTCGTTCAGGCCGAGTCGAGCACAGACAGACTCGCTCCCTCCCTCAGAGTCGAGCTCAGTCTGTGTCGTCGGAGCTGTGGGACCAGAGCAGCGCCGACACCCGGTACAAGCACGGGACTGTCTGTCTCACTAACCTCTAAAAGCTTTTGTTCACGGTTTATTAGTCGTTTCCACAGCAGAGTTTGAGAAGCACTGAGTGGGTTTGTCCTGATGTTCACAACTGTTACAATGAAATGCAACTAAATCTCTCTCTCTCTATCTTTCTCTCTCCTCTCTTCTCTCTCTTTCTCTCTCTTCTTTCCCTCTCTCTCTCTTCTCTTCTCTCTTCTTTCCCTCTCTCTTCTCTTCTCTCTCTTCTCTTCTCTCTTTCTCTCTCTCTCTCTTTTCTCTTCTCTCTCTCTCTCTCTCCTCTCTTCTCTCTTTCTCTCTCCTCTCTTCTTTCTCTTTTTCTCTCTCTCTCTCTCTTTTCTCTTCTCTCTCTCCTCTCTTGTCTCTCTCTCTTTCTCTCTCTTCTTTCCCTCTCTCTCTTCTCTTCTCTCTTTCTCTCTCTTTTCTCTTCTCTCTTTCTCTTTTCTCTTCTCTCGCTCTCTCTCTTTCTCTCTCCTCTCTTCTTTCTCTCTTTTCTCTCTCTATCTCTCCTCTCTTCACTCTTTCTCTCTTTTCTCTTCTCTTTCTCCTCTCTTGTCTCTCTCTCTTTCTCTCTCTCTTCTCTATCTCTCTCTCCCTTTTTTTTCTCTTTCTCTTCGCTCTCTCTCTTTTCTCTTCTCTCTCTCTCCTCTCTTCTCTCTAACAGTCAAGAGAAAGCCACAAGATGCTTAAAATCCTATCAAATAAAGAGATACATCATAAACATTACATCTCCTCTATCATGAACGCAGCTAAATAGCCATTTAAATCAGAGTGATTAACTTATTAGAAGGTCTCTCCCCTGGTCTTCTCCATCTTCTAAGCTCATCTATTTCTCATCTCTACTTATTGGTTCTCTCTCGAGAGAGTGTCATCTCTGCTCTTGTTTTCTCTTTCACTTCTCTCTCCCTCCTGACTCTCTCTCTCTCTTTCTTTTCTCTCCGTATCAATTTCCTCCAACTGTCTCTTGCCTATCTTCTTTTACTGTCATCTGTCCTCCACCTTTCTCCTCTCTCTTTCTCTCTGAATCTTCTATCTCTCCTGTTTTTATTTTCTCTGTCGTTTTTCTCTCTTGCTCTTTTTCTTCTCTCACCTCGCTCTCGCTCCCCCATTTCTGCTTTCTGTCTTCTCTTCTCTCCCCCTCTCCTCTTTTCTCTCTCTTCTCTTTCTCTCTTCTCTCACTCTCTTTCCTCTCTCTTCTTTCTCACTCAATCTCTCCTTTCTCTCCCTTTCTCTTCTCTGTCTCTCTTTCTCTTCTCTTTCTTTTCTTCTCTTCTCTTTTCTCTCTCTTCACTCTCTCTCTCTTCTCTCTCTTCTCTTACTCTCTCTCATCTTTTTTTTTCTCTCTTGCTTCTTCTCTCTCTCTCTCCATCTCTCTCTCTCTTCCCTCACTCTCTCTCTTTCTCTTCTTTCTCTCACTCTTTTCTCTTTTTCTCTCTCTTCTCTGTCTCTTTCTTCTCACTCTCTTTCTTTCTCTTCACTCACTCTCTCTTTTACTCTCTCTCTCTCTCTCTCTCTTACAATTATAAACAATGAAAAAATGTTCCAGATGTTCTTCACAGAACATGATCAGATTTCACTCTAAACGCACTAATAATCCGATCTAAACATTGATCTGTTTTGTCTCTAACGGTAACCCGGGATCATTAACAGGAGCATGTGGGAGAAGAGCGCCCCCTACGGCTCACAGCTCGCACTAACAGCTCACACTTTACTTTAAACTCAATTATTGTGTGTTCTGGTGTTTGTGTGTGTGCAGCTCCTGTGCTTCCCCGCCGAAACCTACAGCAGTGCGCAACAGAAAAAAAACAAAAAAAAAAACTAAAATAAAAACAGCAGGCAGCAGCAGCAGTTACGATACCTGCACACGCAGACCAGCCTGTCGTCAGTGATATCTGTTGACGTCCCCCCCGGCGATCGGCCCCCAAACATGGTACAGACCAGGACTTAGACCAGGACTAATGCAGTTCGAGATCTGTGACGTCCCCCCCCCGCACGCTTCCCAACATGTACACGACCAGGACTTAGACCAGGATGACCAGGACTAGAACCCAGGACTAAAAGCAGTGAGATCTGTGACGCCCCCCCGCACGCCCCAACATGGACAGACCAGGACTAGACCAGACTAGACCAGGACTAAAGCAGTGAGATCTGTGACGTCCCCCCCGCACGCCCCCAAACATGGTACAGACCAGGACTAGACCAGGACTAGACCAGGACTAAAGCAGTGAGATCTGTGACGTCCCCCCCGCACGCCCCCAACATGGTACAGACCAGGGACTAGACCAGGACTGGAACCAGGACTAAAGCAGTAAGATCTGTGACGTCCCCCCCGCACGCCCCCAACATGGTACAGACCAGGACTAGACCAGACTAAAGCAGTGAGATCTGTGACGTCTCCCCCGCACGCCCCCAACATGGTACAGACCAGGACTGAACCAGGACTAAAGCCGGACTAAACTGGGAACTAGACCAGGACTAAAACAGAACTGAACTAGGACCAGACCAGGGGACTCACAGGATTTTGCTGAACGAGTGACACAGATGTAAAAGTAAAATCCTGTGTCTTGTTTCATTAATGCCACGTTTGGTTCAGAGGGCACTCTAGGTGCAGTGGTTCCCAAAGAGGGGGTTGGGACCCCTCGGGGGTTTGTGAAGCAAAATCTGGGGGGGCGCAAAATGGCTTCATAATATAATATGATAGAATTTTCTTCATATAAAGCAATAATATACTAAAATAAATGCATCTCACCCAATTTTAATGGTTTTCTACCTTTCAGTTTTTACAAACATCTATTTAGATTACTGTGGTTACATGGTTATATTGGGGTCCTGGACTGAAAAGTTTGGGAGTTTTTCACCTCCAGAAAGTTACATGGTGCACCTTTAAGACAAAATTGTAAGTTTGTTTTTTTCTAACACAACATGGAGGTGAAACTGAGACTAGATTTCATAGTTTTAAACAAATTGTAATTAATATGTTTCTCTAATGTGCCCCCTTTTGTCCCCCCCCTCCGTCCCTCCGTCCTCTCCCTCCATCCCTCCATCCCCTGTCCCCTCCTCCGTCCTCTCCCTCCATCCCTCCATCCCCTGTCCCCTCCTCCGTCCCTCCGTCCTCTCTCCTGTGAAGCAGCAGCAGCAGCGCGTTTACCGAGCTCTGTACGACTACGCGGCCCAGGATCACGACGAGGTTTCCTTCAGAGACGGAGACGTGATCATAAACGCTCAGCACATCGACGAGGGCTGGATGTACGGCACCGTGCAGAGAACCGGCAAGTCCGGCATGCTCCCGGCAAACTACGTGGAGACGGCTCACTGAGGATCACTGTGGACCGGCCAATCAGGAGCCGGGAATCAGTCACTGAGGAAACGGGTCGAAGCACTGCAAAAAATCTGTTTGTACACGAGTTTAGAGGGTTTGAAGTCAGAATATTTCTCTGAGTTTTTTGCTATTTTCACTGGTTCAGATGCATTTACTGGAGGGACTTTCGACTTATTTCAAGATGTTTCTTTCTTGTTTCATGAGCTGGTTCAAGAGCTAGTTTTTCCTAACAACATTGTATCTAGGGTAGAGATGTCAAGATAATCAGGTTAATCAATAATCATGATTATTCAAGTCACAATATTATCATAAGAACAAAAAAATATAATAATCGTGGCACTTTAGAAGTAAAGTTACATTCCTACCGTTCATTTACTGGGGATGGACAAAATATCAGTTACAGTTTTAGCACCAATATTTGGCACAAGTGTCCTATATGTACTTTTTGTTTGTATTTTGCACTGAAAATAAAATTTGTGATTTAAAAAAATCATATATTGGTATCAACAGAAGGTCAAATAAAAATCAGCCATTTGCCAGGTCGTTATAATTTTGAAGCTAAATGTTATGTTCGGCACGGTGGCAGTGCGGATAGCGCTCTGGCCTCACAGCAAGAAGGTCGCGGGTTCGATTCCCGCTCAGGCCCGGACCTTTCTGTGTGGAGTTTGCATGTTTCTCCCCGTGTCTGGGTGGTTTCCTCCGGGCACTCCGGTTTCCCCACCAACTAATAACATGCATGTTAGGGAACACTTGGTGACAGTCGTAGTTGAGGCGCCAGGTGTTAGGTGAATCGCCTCTGCTGAGTTGCCCCAGGGCGGCTTACTATCACTGAGTGGGGAGGGGAGGGGTTCATCTCACTGTGAAGCGCTTTGTGACTCTGTGTCTGTGAAACTCGCTATACAAATAAAGATTACTTACTTACTTACTTATTTATTAATTTAACATTTAAAGGTGGGGTTGCTAACTAACTCAAAAGCCTGAGGTAAAAAAAAAAAAGCCTGTAAAATTTATCAGAATGTTCCAAAATTGACTTTAATTTTCAGAAAATCTGGAGGGGGAGATCCCCCTGACCCCCCATGTTTTTCACCACTGCCAAAATACTGTAACAGTGATGCCCATGATTCACTCTACAAATGTCTCACTCCAAACCAAGATCAGATTTTGAGAGATCTGGTCAAACTGTGCTACACTTTGATGGTCATAATTCTGGACAATTGGGCTGCCACTAAATAATGGTGATATAGATGTCGTGATTACATAAAAGTCTTCAGTGCGAATGTCCTGGAAATTTTCTGGAAAATATTTTTGGTCTATGAGTGGGAACCCTGAAATAACAAACGTGTCCCTTACTTTACTTCAATGTTTTGACCTATTTTCATTTGCAAAAGTCGATCAAATCTTCAGAAATGTCTTGAAATAAGTAAAACCCTCTGCATCACTTTGACCGTCATCAGATTAAGATGAATATTCTGACTTTTCTTAGAACAGATGCTACTTTTTGCAGTGACGAGAGGCTCAGGGCTTTTAACTAAACCTAAACATATAATATTTCTGCTGATCCTAATGTTTTTTTAATGATTTTTGTGAGAAAAGCCTTGAGCCTCGTCACAGTCTGAATCCAGCATGTCGTTTGTACATTTGTAACGGTTTTATTGTTTTTAGCTTCAAACGGAGAGTAAATATTTTTGTTTAAGAAGAGGAACAAAAACAAGCACAATTTTTACAGACGTTTAGCTCCGCCCACATTATGCATTTCCCTTTTCCCCAAATATACAAACATAATCGTGACTCGTGCATCTTCAGCTTCAGCAGATCGCTCTTTTTAATAGATTTTTTTTTATTCTTTGTCTGAAACGGCTTCTCTAAAGTCCTGACGAGTTAAATGTGCTTTTGTGAGTTTGTAACCATGGTAACAGTGTCTCTCATCATTAGTTGTGTTTGGATTGATTCCTTTGTGTTTGAGTAATCTTGTGTTTTTATTATTTTGATTCAAACCCAGAACAGTGGTGCAGGGCCGGACTGACAACTTCTGATTATTGCAAACACATTTCTTTGACAGAATATACAAGACCAGTTCAAATAAAATAGTGTACAACAAACGAAATAGTAATCTTTCTGGTGAAAGTATTATTTACATATAAAACTTCAAGCTTAATCTATAATAAAAAAAAGCTTCTTTTATGGCTTCAACTTCATTCTCAGAAAAACATATGACTTTGTTTCCCGTTATAATGAGGTTTTTCTTGTAAAATCATAACTTTCTTAAGTTTCGACTTTATTTTCATAACATTATTAGTTTAATTTCAAATTTTGACAAGTTTATTATGGTAATTTCACACAAAAAAAAAATCAAATAAACAACTAAAAGTTACCAAGACTTAGACTTGGACGAGTCAAATGTTGCATAAAAACACACAATTGTATATTCATAACAATGTTCCATGATACAAATTATAATTTTATACTCCAAGTTTATTATACTTTATTCTCATAACACTGTGAATTTAATCTTGAAATGTTACAAGTTTTATTGTCGTAGTTTTTGGCTCTTAAACTTTGTCATGCATTTCTGTTTCTCAAAAACATGCCAGGGACCTGACTGAAACAGGTCGCTGGCTGCATTTTGGCCCTCGGGCCGCAGTTTGCCCAGGTCTGGCCTAGCCCCGCCCACTTGTCTGGATTTAATTGTGTTTACTCAAAATGTAGCCACTTTCTCCAGTAAGATTTCAACCTGGACAGACTCAAACAGACAAAAGGATGAGATATTTATTAATACAGGTTTGGCACTTAGACCCCGGCAGGAAAACGAAGTATGTGTTAAATGATCAGCTGATAGAGCAGAAGAATCCCCCCGGAGCCTGGACACTGGTGGAGGTGAAGAGGCGGTGATGGGAGGTGGAGGGTTGTGAGAATGTGATGCAGAGAACAGACTACACTTACAAGAGCCGTCAGCAAACTGAGGAACGTCCAGCTGCTCTTAGCCCTGATGCTCCAATAGGCTGAAGTGTGCAAGGAGCAGATGAGAGCTGCAGGCTGATTGGCTGAGCTGTGCAGGGGTTGAGCCACAGGATGTGAACGGATACAGGAGGACATCAGAGGATAAATATATTCTCTCCTTAGCTCCATTTGTAACTTAAAATCTGCTGTTTATTCAAGTAAAATTGTGCTATAAAGAGGCGGGGCTTATCAGTTCTGTAGTTTCAAACAAGATGTCAATGGACCTGTTTGTGTTTTATTAGTAAACACATGAAAAAAATGATAGGTCTCCTTTTAAGATTAATGGTAAAATACTCTTTATATAGCACTTTTCTACCTTTCAAGGGACTCAGAGCGCTTTACAATCTATAATCCACTCACCCAGTGTAACAGACACAACGACTGTGGCTCCTGGTGTTCCAGCGGTCTCTCATCTGAGTACCTATCAGAACTTGCTTATCTTCTGAGATCTGACAGGATCAGGTGCACTGTGTAACTTTATGAACAAAAACAGACCTGAATAAAAGCATGTTTTTGTCATTTAGAAGCATTTCACACACTAAATAAACATAAAATCTGAATATTTTCTTTAAGCCGCCTTGCACGGCCACAAAATGGACTAAGAATTTGCTTGTATAGAGAAATTCTGCGTATTTCCATAGAAAAGTTGCTCTTTTAGCTGTAGTTTTTCACACTATGGCCTAACACACAATTATCACTATTAACAATGTTCCAAAGTATGATTTTATCTTTCTAGTTCTACTGAATTGGGTTCACAGTGCACTGTTAATGTGCCTCGCAATTAACCCTAAACTAATAAATATAAAGACACATTTCTGTTGGATTGACTTAGTATTATTGGTAGTTTGTTAGCAGAGCTGTAACTAACGACTAATCAACATAGTGGTCAATATAGACATTTTTACACAATTTAATCCAAACAAAGCTCAAGTTATCCTGAGACAAAGCTGTAAATTTACAAACAACATTGTGTCTTCATCATAAACCTTTTTTCTCTCCTCATGCCATGTTTCAGAACCTATTCACAAACGATTCTTAGCAATTATTCGATCACTAAATTAGTTGTAAGTACTGTAGTTATAACTTGTTGCAGTCCTTGTACATGTAACCAGTCTGTACTTTAGAGAAGCTGTTTCCGTTCTGTTTTCACATCGAACACGCAGAGAAAGTGCAGATAAACGGTTTATAAAGACGCGTCTGCAGGATTCTGTTTGTTTTGTACTTTTGCTGTGACATATTTAACCTTTTCCCCTTTTCGTCCGTCTGCTTTAGAGACTTTTATCCTCGCGTAAATAATCCACTTCTTCTGTGTTCAAATAAAACACGTCTCACACTGGAGCCGCCTCACGTCTGTTTGTTTGTTTGTTTGTTTGGATCAAAGATTAAAGGTGCGCTGTGCTAATATTGCGAAGTTTTGTTTGGTTTGAAATATTTTTTTTATCACAAAAGACTAAACTTTTTTTTATTATTAATCTTTTATCTGTTTGTTTTGTTTGTACAGGTCACGTTAAGGACAAATTTGAATTGGTGAAGTTGTTGCATTGTTAATCCTGCTCTAAAACATTTAGCTTGGTATCTTATTGACCCTATTTTGTCCCGCCTACTTTTCTAGGAGTGCACTTCCTGTTTAGCTGCATTTAGCCTGTAGATTTCAGTCGATGGGTTTATTTTAACTGTCATTATATTTAATTAAAATTGCCCCACATGACAGACAAACAAACACGTTAGCTACCTTAACAGAGCTAAACAGGAAGTGCATTTCCAAGCCAAGTGGGCGGACAAAATAGGGTCAATAATAACTGTGTATAACATGTTAATATGATCATGTGTTTCCCCGTTTAAACAGCAAGGCCTAAAAAATATACTTAAAGTCTGACAGATTATCAAATTTTTCTAATTTTGACTTAGTTTGGTGTGATAATGTCTTTGTGGTAAATATTGATCATAGTTTTACAGTTAAGTTGTAACTTATAAAGAAATTGACAGCTAAAGATACAAAAATACAGAAAGTAATTCTCGTTCTAAAACAATCGCTCCACTTGTCGTCAAACGGACAATTTCCTGGAGTTTAAATAATAAATTAACACAATTTAAGAGTTACAAGTTATAATAATCTACCACATTGTCACTCCTGTGTTATTTACAGTATGTTCATTTTGGCCCAGATTTACACGGTGGTTGCTAGGTAACAGTTGTGGATTCCCTCCACATATTTTCTGGACAAAAGACGATAATGAACTTGTTAATGAACAAGCTAAATGTTCAGTGAAATCATAATCATTGGGGATCACGATTCAATTCAGTTTTCGATTTTGTTAGTTTATCTATATTAACTTTTTTAATCTTAAAAGGATCCCTGACTATGAAGATAAATATGGCTTAAATGCTAGTTCTGGCCATGTTTACTAAAATAAATTACAAACAAATATATAACCCCTTACTATTTTTTTATAAAATCTGCATTGTTTTGGAGCCACTGGGAGCAGCCATATTGTCCAGGTGCAATGCATTCTGGGTTGATGATGTCAAATGGTTGCTTTTTGTTGTTGCCATGGTTGCTTCTACCATAGTTGCTCCCCAGGCTGTTACCTTGACAACCACCAGAAGACACAGTCATAACCAAAGCAAAATGGCAGCCTCCAGGTAATTCTTTAAAACACTATTTTAATAAAACTACAAATACTTCCAAGGTATTTATCCTGTAATTATATAAGTAATGATATTATAAGAGTTTTAGGGGTAAACATGTGATTGTAGCAGAGTTCGCTTTAAGATACAAAATAAACCACAATACATGACATTTAAAACAAAGTCACTGTTAGAGCTTAGAACTGTGTTTTTGTCAACATTCAAACAATAAACAGTCATTTAGTGTCCATCATTAGAAGTTCACCATCAACATAATAAATCACATTCAGTCAGGTCTTGCACAAGTTCACACTTTGTTTCTTCAAACATTGTAACTATTCTTGTATTATTGTGTGTTTTATACAAATACAATGTGTGTGTTTAAGTCAGTGGCTGCATGAAAAAACTGATCAATTCTGATCTTTCGATTCGATTGCTGCAAACTTCGATCGATTTTCGAAGTTTTCAATCAATTTTCCATCCCTAATAATCATGTTTTAATAAAAATGTAGGCTAACTTTAAGTTGAGACCTGATTTTCACGTTGCAAACAAGATTTAGGTCTCAAATCTTCGACATAGTTAATAGTAAATATCGCATAAATATATTTTTGGTTGCTTTTGCAGCTTAAAAGCCCTTTTTTACAATCAACACAGTGAAAATGTAATGGCCCACCCAGTCACAACCAATCAGAACGCTGCTTTTGGCTCCTGATTAGAACTTAAATACTTATAGAACTACAATACTTCATTCATACAGGACTCAATGGTCTCATTGTTTCACAAAGTGCTGCATTTATTATTTACTTTTAGTGGAAAACACGTTTACTGATGCAGTGGTTTAGTCCTGAAGCAAAGTCTAGGGGTCGTGAGATGATTTCAAAATATAGTTCTGCAGTTTTTTACCTGAAAGCAGCAATGTTTGAGTGGATTTTAGTCATATAGGCTAAAGCGATATAATTCTAAAGTATACATTTTAACCCAATTTTGTTGGTAATAATTTGTTGGTTTGGGAGTTGGTTGGCTATTTTGGGGGCCTTGTTTGAAAAGCTGGGGAACCCCTATATGTACAATAAAAAGTTAGTTAACCCAACTTTACTGTGATGTTTTTTGTTCCTGTATTTATTTTAAGAATAAAACTGCAACAATAATTAATTTTACTTGTGACATTATCTCAGACAAAGCTCCGCTGCCTCTTGTCTTTTGTCTGTGCTTATAACTGCCTTGAAACCTACAAAGTGAACGCAGCCTATCGATACGTCCTTCACAACTTTGAGAACAGCGCTGAGTCTAAACTGGTGTCGTGTCTCTTTAAGACTTTAACCCTCGCGCTGCCGGAGCCGCCTCGCGCTCAGCCATGGCCGCCGCTCCGGACCCGGACCTGTTCCTGGGCTTTGACTTCAGCACGCAGCAGGTAAAACCATCTGCACCTGTCACTCACCTGTCACTCACCTGTGCGTCAGGTACTGCACGCGCGCTCTCACGCACGGCCTGCGCGCTGGGCCACTGCGCACACGCGGAACACGACGCGGTTTGTTTGAGATTCTGCGGCTGAACGGAGCTACAGCGCTGAACTTTGAACTGTTCAGACCAGAATAGCCGAAACAAGTCTAAAAGATGTATAAACGCAACTAAACAAGCCAACATAGAGTCATTATAAGTGTACAGTTTGGAGATTTGTGTATTTATCGCATGAATCTACTAAATGTGCTGTTTAATTTTTGTTTTTGTCCCTTTTAAAGTGTCACAATGTAATTATCTGGTGATTAAACATTAACTACACAATTTAGCAAAAACAAACTTTGAAACGTCGTTAAAAGTGATGAAAAGTGTTTATTATTTATTTAGTGCGTCAAAAACATTCACACCACACACTTGCTTTTGTTCAAGAGTATTTTTGTCAAAAACGTACACAGTGCATTGGTAAAACCTGCTTTAGTCGTGTTAAAATCTAGTTCTAGACCTGTTTAAATCTGGGTTTAATCCTCCTGTTTTGATCCTGCTTTAGTCTTGTTTTAATCCTAGTTTAGTCCTGGTTTTAGTCCTAGTTTAGTCCTGGTTTAGTCCTTGTTGTAGTCCTGCTATAGTCTGGCCTTAGTCTTGTTTAAATCCTGCTTAAGTCCTGTTATAGTCATGGTTTTAGTCCTGTTTAAATTTTGGTTTAGTCTTGTTTTAGTCCTGCTTTAGTCCTGTTTTAGCCCTGATTTTAGTCCTGTTTAAATCTTGGTTTGGGTCCTGTTTTTGTCCTGCTTTAGTCTTGTTTTAGTCCTGATCTAGTCTGGTTTTAGTCCTGTTTAAGTCTTGTTTAAATCCAGTTTAAGTCCTGTTTAAATCTTGGTTAGTCCTGCTTTAGTCTTGTTTTAGTCCGGTTTAAGTCTTGTTTAAATCCAGTTTTAGTCCTGTATTAAATCCTTGTCTCAGTTGAAGGTCGTGGCTCTGGACTCGGAGCTGCATGTTCTTCTTGAGGATAAGTCCAGTTCGACTCAGACCTTCCTGAGTTTAGGTAAGTTAATGTTTCTATTCTAACACAAAAGTGAATGAGTCTAGAAACATGTGCCACCACCTGGACCTATGACGTCATCCTCCTTTTACAAAGAAAACAGAATCTTTATTGTGTAGCTGTGCTCATTAATGCTTTGGAAGAATCCTGCTCTGTGATTGGCTCGTGCAGATTTTTGTATTTTACAGCATATGTGTAGTTTTTTCTCCTGACTAAATGAGAAAGTTAAGTTTATTTGCTGTATTAAAACTGGAAAAGGCTCAAAGTGCACAACATTCATACAAACAGCCGTGGAACAGCCCATAAACAGGTAAATGTATCTAGCACTCTGCAGTGTCAGAATATGACTTAATCAACAATATTTTCTGTATTTAGCCGTTTAAAATCTCCATTGGTTTAACTTTAGACCAGCTGAACATTCTAATGCTGTGTGATGTCATGATCCTGAGCTTAATCGTTCTGCCTATTGTGGAATTACATACAAATACTATACATTTAATATGAGATTGGGCCCAGGTTACTTGGTACATGAATATTCGGGCCTTGAGGTCAACAAGGTTAGGAACTTCTGGCTTAGATCATTCGAAAGAGTTACACTGAAAACAGTTCATTTTTCTTCAGTCTCATTAAGTGTGTCTTGTCTTGTTGTTCCTTCTGCAGGACTCATGGCGGCGTTCACATTCACTCAGACAGACTCACCGTCACGTCTCCTGTGCTCATGTGGATCCAGGTCAGAATACTTTATGTACTGTTTTGAAGTCTCCAAATGCAAACTCAGAAGCAAGAGGAGGCCCAGGCGGATTCTCAAGAGTTAGGGTTAGGGTTCTTGTGTGTTTTATATCGATGTTTTTCTCACTTTTCGTCCCTGTTCTGTGTCTCGTCAGGCTCTGGACAAACTGTTGAGCAAAATGAAATCTTCTGGGTTTGACTTCTCCAGAGTGAGAGCGCTCTCCGGCAGTGGACAGGTACTTCTTTAGACCTGCTTTAGTCCCGTTTTAGACCTGGTTTAGTCCTGCTTTAGTCCTGCTTTTAGTTCAGCTTATCCTGGTTTTAGGACCAGCTTTAGACCTGCTTTAGTCCAGCTTTAGACCTGGTTTAGACCTGTTTTAGTCCTGCTTTTGACCTGTTTTAGTCCTGCTTTAGTCCTGCTTTTCGTTCAGCTTTAGTCCCGTTTTAGACCTGGTTTAGTCCTGCTTTAGTCCTGCTTTTAGTTCAGCTTTAGTCTTGTTTTAGACCTGGTTTAGTCCTGCTTTTGACCTGGTTTAGTCCTACTTTTGACCTGCTTTAGTCCTGCTTTAGTCCTGCTTTTAGTTCAGCTTAGTCTTGCTTTTGTCCTGCTTTAGACTTTCTTTAGTCCTGTCTAAAAATGTTACTCGTTTTATCCCCAAAACCTTTGATTTCTGTCTTGTATTAAACCTTTGTGTTTGTCTCCTGCAGCAGCACGGCAGTGTGTTCTGGAGGAAAGGAGCCGCTCAGACCCTCAAGAGTCTAGACCCGGACTTAGACCTGGCCCAGATCCTCCAGGTGTCAATCATAGTCATTATTTTAGTCCTGTTTTAGTCCTGCTGTATTTCTGCTTTAGTCTTGTTTTAGTCCTGCTGTAGACCTGCTTTAGTCCTGTTTTAGTTCTGCTTTAGTCTTGTTTTAGTCCTGCTTTAGTCCTGTTTTTAGTCCTGTTTTAGTTCTGCTTTAGTCTTGTTTTAGTCCTATTTTAGTCCTGTTTTAGTCCTGCTTTAGTCCTGCTTTAGTCCTGTTTTAGTCTGCTTTATTCCTTCTTTATTCCTGTTTTAATCCTGCTTTAGTCCTGTTTTAGTCTTGTTTTAGTCCTGCTTTAGTCCTATTTTAGTCCTGTTTAGTCCTGCTTTATTCCTTCTTTATTCCTGTTTTAATCCTGTTTTAGTCCTGCTTTAGTCCTGTTTTAGTCCTGCTTTAGCCCTGTTTTAGTCCTGTTTTAGTCCTGCTTTAGTCCTGTTTTAGTCCTGTTTTAGTTCTGCTTTAGTCTTGTTTTAGTCTGCTTTAGTCCTGTTTTAGTCCTGTTTTAGTTCTGCTTTAGTCTTGTTTAGTCCTATTTTAGTCCTGTTTTAGTCCTGCTTTAGTCCTGCTTTAGTCCTGTTTTAGTCCTGCTTTATTCTTCTTTATTCTGTTTTAATCCTGCTTTAGTCCTGTTTTAGTCCTGCTTTAGTCCTGTTTTGGTCCTGTTTTAGTCTTGTTTTAGTCCTGCTTTTCCTATTTTAGTCCTGTTTTAGTCCTGCTTTTTTTTTTTTTTTTTTTTTTTTTTTTTTTTTTTTTTTTTTTTTTTTTAGTCCTTTTTTTGTTTTTTTGCTTTAGCCCTGTTTTAGTCTGCTTTAGTCCTGTTTTGGTCCTGTTTTAGTCTTGTTTTAGTCCTGCTTTAGTCCTATTTTAGTCCTGTTTTAGTCCTGCTTTAGTCCTGTTTTAGTCCTGTTTTAGTACTGCTTTAGTCCTGTTTTAGTCTTGTTTTAGTCCTGCTTTAGTCCTGTTTTAAGTCCTGTTTTAGTCCTGCTTTAGTCCTGTTTTTAGTCCTGTTTTAGTCCTGCTTTAGTCCTGTTTTAGTCCTTGTTTTAGTCTTGTTTTAGTCCTGCTTTAGTCCTGTTTTAGTCCTGTTTTAGTCCTGTTAGTCCTGTTTTAGTCCTGTTTTAGTCCTGCTTTAGTCCTGTTTTAGTCCTGTTTAGTCCTGTTTTTTTTTTTTAGTCCTGTTTAGATCCTGCTTTAGCCTGTTTAGTCCTGTTTTAGTCCTGTTTTAGTCCTTGTTTTAGTCCTGTTTTAGTTCCTGTTTTAGTCCTGCTTTAGTCCTGTTTTTAGTCCTGCTTTAGTCCTGTTTTAGTCCTGTTTTAGTCTTTTTTTTCTGTTTTAGTCCTGCTTTAGTCCTGTTTTAGTCCTGTTTTAGTCCTGCCTCTTTAGTCCTGTTTTAGTCCTGCTTTAGTCTTTTTCCTTTTTAGACCTGCTTTTTTAGTCCTGCTGTTTAGTCTGTTTAGCCTGCTTTAGTCCTTTTTAGTCCTGTTTTAGTCCTTTTGTCTGTTTTAGTCCTGTTTTTAGTTCTTTTCTTTTTTGTTTTAGTCCTCGTTTTAGTCTGCCTGTTTTAGTCCTGTTTTAGTCCTGCTTTAAGTCCTGTTTAGTCCTGTTTTAGTCTGTTTAGTCCTGTTTATCCTGTTTTAGTTTTAGTCCTGTTTTCTGCTTTAGCCTGTTTTAGTGACCTCTTTGTCTGTTTTGTTTTAGGTCTGTTTAGTCTGTTTTAGTCCTGCTTTAGTCCTACTTTTGTCCTGTTTAGTCCTGTTTTAGTCCTGTTTTAGTCCTGTTTTAGTCTTTTTTTTTTTTTTTTTTTTTTGTTGTTTTAGTCCTGTTTTAGTCCTGTTTAGTCTTGTTTTAGTCCTGGCTTTAGTCCTGTTTTTTGTTTAGTCCTGCTTTTAGGTCCTGCTTTAGCCGCCTGTTTTAGTCCTGCTTTTAGTCCTGTTTTTAGACCTGTTTAGTCCTGTTTAGTCCTTGTTTTAGTCCTGTTTTATCCTGTTTTTAGTCCTGCTTTAGTCCTGTTTTAGTCCTGTTTTAGTTCTGCTTTAGTTTTAGCCCTGTTGTGACCGGTCCTGTCTACTCCTCAGCACAGTTTCTCGGTCCGGGACAGTCCCGGTTTGGATGGACTCCAGCTGCAGGTCTCAGTGTGATGCTCTGGAGCGAGCTGTAGGGAGCGCTCTCACACTGGCTCAGATCACCGGCTCTAAAGCTTACGAGGTCAGTGTGATAATTAACTCTAACAACCTCAGAACGACCTCAGAACGACCTCAGAACGACCTCAGAATGACTTCAGAATGACCTCAGAACGACCTCAGAACGACCTGGAGATGACCTCAGAATGACCTGTGACCTTGTTTTGTCTCTGCAGCGTTTTACGGGAAACCAGATTTGTAAAATGTTCCAGACTCAGGCGGAGCAGTTTGAACAGACCGAGGTGAGTCTCAGTCGCAGCCGCTGAATCGGACTCTCAGGCGTTTTGTGTGTGTGTTCTCGCACGCCATGACATGTGGGGACCTAAAACCTTGTGAGGTCCCCACATGCACAATGCCTCTAATAGGCTGGAAACAGCCTGGAGATGGTCACATGACCTTTTTCTCAAAAGTCCCCAGAGGACCCTAAACATGATTTATGTGAGTGCATGCGACCCTAGTGACACACTGAGGTACTGCAGTCCCCTGTTCTTAAAATGTGGGTCACCAGGTCCCCACATGGTCATACTTGGTATTGCAGGATGTTTATGTTTTAAATACTAATAATGATAATTTTTAACAAACATTAATAGAGTTAGAGTTAACACAAGCACTAATTAAGTAGATCAACGGGTAAAAAAAAAACATTTTGCCGTCGTCTGGTGGGCATGTGTGTGTGTCATGTAGACTTGTATGTCCCCATAAATCTCCAAAAGCATGAAAAACTCAAAAAAGAAAACAATGGAGTTTTTTGGTTCACTTTTTTTTCTGGGCTTCTATGTTCAAGAAAAAAAATGTGAGACTGGTTTTGGTGACGTCTTTTCCTTCAGAAAAGTGAGGTCCTTTATGGCACCAATGTGCTTGAGGTCCTCATTAAACCTGTCTGTGTGTGATTGACAGGTGAAGTGACTGTTGTGTGTTTGTGTTTCAGAGGATTTCGTTGGTGAGCAGTTTTGCCGCGTCTCTTTTCCTCGGAGAATACGCTCCCATTGACTTCAGCGACGGTACGGGACGCTTTACACTCTTAAAAACTACAGGACACTTTACACTCTTAAAACTACAGGACGCTTTACACTCTTAAAAACTACAGGACGCTTTACACCAGTGCTTCTCAATTATTTTTTGCCGCGCCCCCCCTGGGAAAGAGAAAATGTTTCGCGCTCCCCCACTCACCGCGGTGACTAAAAATCAGATTATTATCTATAAAAAGTGTATAAGTATATTAAAAGTGTATCCTTTTAAAGATTAACAAAAGAAAAAAATCAATATCAACTTGAAACAAAGTTCAACAAATATTAACTTTATTTTGTACGTTTACACTTTGCAAGTTTATATATATGTTTTTTATTCATATTTTTTGCAGTGTTATTTTTACAGTGTAGTCAGCTCCACAGGCTGAATAGAAAAGGCTTTGAAAGCGGCGCTGGGCGCTGTTTATTCCACAAGTGATCAGAGCCCTACTGTTTGTGTGGAGTAAAGTTGGTGAAATGATGTAGCAGATCAGGCATTTTTACCGCGGACACGCGACCTCGGGCTTGTTGACGCTGCTCTGTCCCGGTTGAGCGAGCGGCGTGGTGCCGTTCTTTCCACCTGTGTGTGTCTGGCGCGGTGCGCGAGAAGCCTGGACCGCTGCACACAAACACAAGGAAATGTACCGACACCGGCACCACGATCAAAGCAGGCAGACAAGGCACTGTGAACGGGACAGATTTTATGAAACGCGCTGATTCAGGACCGATAGGGCTGGAGCTTATTGATCTAGTGGACTGTTACGCGCCCCCCTGGCATCGCATCACGCCCCCCCAGGTGCGCCACTCTATGAGAAGTACGCTTTTACACTCTTAAAAATACAGGACGGCGGACTTTACACTCGCTAAACGCACTCCCACAGGACGCTTACACTTCTTTAAAAACTTACGGACGGCTTTACAGGACGCTTTACACTGGACGCTTTACACTCTTAAAAACTACAGGACACTTTACACTCTTAAAAAACTACAGGACGCTTTACCAAAACATTACCTCTTAAAAACTACAGGACACTTTACACTCTTAAAAACTACAGGACGCTTTACACTCTTAAAAACTGCAGGACACTTTACACTCTTAAAAACACATACGCCTTTACACTCTTAAAACTACAGGACACT
Source organism: Mugilogobius chulae (assembly GCA_038363315.1). Lineage (NCBI taxonomy): Eukaryota > Metazoa > Chordata > Actinopteri > Gobiiformes > Gobiidae > Mugilogobius > Mugilogobius chulae. The sequence continues at coordinate 8,051 of JBBPFD010000223.1, read as the reverse complement.
TTACACTCTTAAAAACTACAGGACACTTTACACTCTTAAAAACTACAGGACCTTTACACTCTTAAAAACTACAGGACGCTTTACACTCTAAAAACTACAGGGACACTTTACACTCTTAAAAACTACAGGACACTTTACACTCTTAAAAACTACAGACCTTTACACTCTTAAAACTACAGGACCTTTACACTCTTAAAAACTACAGGACACTTTACACTCTTAAAAACTACAGACACTTTACACTCTTAAAAACTACAGGACACTTTACACTTCTTAAAACTACAGGACGCTTTACACTCTTAAAAACTACAGGACACTTTACACTCTTAAAAACTACAGGACACTTACACTCTTCTACCCTTCATCTTAAAAACTACAGGACGCTTTACACTCTTAAAAACTACAGGACGCTTTACACTCTTAAAAACTACAGGACGCTTTACACTCTTAAAAACTACAGGACGCTTTACACTCTTAAACTAAGCTTACACTCTTAAAAACTACAGGACGCTTACACTCTTAAAACTACGGACCTTTACACTCTTAAAAACTACAGGACACTTTACACTCTTAAAAACTACGGCCACATCTAACAGGACCTTACACTCTTAAAAACTACGGGACGCTTTACACTCTTAAAAACTACAGGGACGCTTTACACTCTTAAAAACTACGGACCTTTACACTCTTAAAAACTACAGGGACGCTTTACACTCTTAAAAACTACGGACGCCTCTTAACCACTTCTTAAAAACTACAGGACACTTTACACACTTAAAAAAACTACAGACGACACTTTACACTCCTTAAAAAAACATACAGGACACTTTACACTCTTAAAAAACTACAGGACCTAACTTTACGCCACTCTTAAAACCTTCAGGACACTTTACACTCTTAAAAACTACAGGACGCTTTACACTCTACAAAACTCGGACGCTTTACAACTCTTAAAAACTACAGGGACATTCTACACTCTTAAAAACTACGGGACGCTTTACACTCTTAAAAACTACAGGACGCTTTACACTCTTAAAACTACAGGCTTAACCTTAAACAGGGACCCTTACACTCTTAAAAACTACAGGGACGCTTTACACTCTTAAAAACTACAGGAACCTACCAACACGGGAGAACACTCTTAAAAAACTTACGAGGACGCTTAACCGCTGCCGCCACCTTAGCGCTCTTAAAAACTACAGGACGCTTTACACTCTTAAAAAACTACAGGACACTTTACATCTAAAACTACAGGACGCTTTACACTCTTAAAAACTACAGGACACTTTACACTCTTAAAAAACTACAGGACCTTACACTCTTAAAAACTACAGACACTTTACATTCTTAAAAACTACAGACGCTTTACACTCTTAAAAACACAGGACACTTACACTCTTAAAAACTACAGGACACTTTACATTCTTAAAAACTACAGGACGCTTTACACTCTTAAAAACTACAGGACGCTTTACACTCTTAAAACTACAGGACACTATACACTCTTAAAAACTACAGGACATTTACACTCTTAAAAACTACAGGACCTTTACACTCTTAAAAACTACAGGACACTTTACACTCTTAAAAACTACAGGACACTTTACACTCTTAAAACTACAGGACACTTTACACTCTTAAAACTACAGGACACTTTACATCTAAAAACTACAGGACGCTTTACACTCTTAAAAACTACGGGACGCTTTACACTCTTAAAACTACGGACGCTTTACACTCTTAAAAACTACAGACGCTTTACACTCTAAAAACTACAGGACGCTTTACACTCTTAAAAAAGTCTCACATAACCCGTTATGATCAGGGTTTTTAAACATTCTGGTTTTGTGTGAGTCCATGTAAACACCATAACCTGATTTCAATAACCTGGTTATTGGGATTTCCTGGTTATAAGAAATCAGGTTATTCTCACTGGAATATTCTGATAATATCCAGAATATTGTGCCAAGTAAAGACCGTAACCTGACTTCTCAAGCTGGAGTCAAACTGAGCATGTGCAAACTCAAGGAACTGATCTGGCAGAAGCAGCTTTTTCTTTTATTCATTTTATAGCAGCATATGACACTTATTTATTTTTTAAATTTGTAATATGTCATCATTATAAAACTGTAAAGTTACAGCTGTAACTCTGAGCCGACTCTTCAGAATTCAGACATATTTTTCCTCTGTTAAAATCACTTTTCCCAAAACTCTGTGATCTACACAAGCTTGGTTCCTTGCCATATCAGTGTCACTGTTGCCATAGTTACCAGTCTGAATATCCCGGTTTCTCTGAGCTCCTGTAAACACCAGATCTGCTTTTATAGTTAGAAAAAACAAATACAAATGATAAATCTACTGTTATGAAAGCGTCTTGTCCTACAGTGTGTTGTCTGTGTGTGTTTCAGGCTGTGGGATGAACCTTCTGGTGTGTGTTATATTGGGGTTGTGTGTTTGGTGTTTATGTGTGTGTTATATTTGTTATCTGTGTGTGTTTTATGTTTTAAGTATCTGTGTGGTGTGTGGTGTGTTTCAGGCTGTGGGATGAACCTTCTGGACCTCTCTCTCCAGGACTGGTCTGAGCTCTGTTTAAAGGCCTGTGCTCCAGGACTGCGCCCCCTGCTGGCCGCCCCGGTGCCCTCCTCGTCTGTGCTGGTGAGACTGTGGATCTATTTAAAATGTGTTTACAGCTCAAATGAAGCTTGTTTAAAGTAGCGTGTTGTCGTTGTTTTGTCTCCCTCTTCTCCTCTTTGTCCCATCTCTCTTTTTCCTCTCTCTTCTCTCTCTCTCTCTCCACCTCTCTTTGTTCTCTCTCTTTAATTAGTTTGTTTTGGACAGAGCATTTTAATAAAACACGACAAAACATGAGTTAAAAAGCCACGTTTTATCCTTTCTCTCTCTCTCCCTCTATTTCCTCTCTTTCTTCTCTCTCTCTTTCCCTCTTTCTTCTCTTTCTTTTTCTCTTTTTTCTCTATCTCTCCCTCCCTCTCTCTCTTTCTCTTCTCTCTTCTCTCTTTTCTTCTCTCTCTCTTTCTCTCTCTCTTGCTCTCTCTTTCTCTCCCTTCTTTCTCTCTTCTTCTCTCTCTTCTTCTCTCTTTTTTTTCTCTCTCTCTCTTTATTCTCTCTCTTCTTCTCTTTTCTTCTCTCTCTCCCCCTCTCTCTCTTTCCTCTCTCTCTCTCTCTCTCTCTCTTTCCCTTTTTCCTCTCTCTCTTCTATCTCTCTTTTCTTCTCTCGCTCTTTTTCCTTTCCCTCTTTCTTTTCACTCTCTCTTTCCCTTTTCTCTTCTTTTCTTTGCTCTTTCTCTCTTTCCTCTCTTTCTTTTTCTCTTCTCCTCCTCTCTCCCTCCCTCTCTCTCTCTTTCTCCACCTCTCTTTATTCTCTTTCCCTATTTCTCTCTTTCTTCTCCCTCTCTTTCCCTCTTTTCTCTCTCTTTCCATCTTCTCTCTCTCTCTTTCCTCTCTCTCTCCTTTCTCCTCTCTTTCTTTTCTCTCTCTCTTTTTCCCTATTTCCTCTCTCTTTCTCTCTTTCTTCTCTCTCTGTCTCTTCTCTCTTTCTTCTCTTTCCCTCTTTCCTCTTTCTCCTTCCTATCTCTTTCTTCTCTCTCTCCATCTCTTTGTCTCATGATTAGAAAATACATGTGTATATTATCTCAAATTAGTCTTATTAAAGAAATATTGACTCCACAGTGTTGCTTTCTTTAACCAGCAGACACCTGGTTATATATCACATGTAACACATATATCATGTAATAAACCAGTTGTTTTTTCGTGTTTCCAGGGGCCTGTTTGCTCGTACTTTGTCAAACGTTACGGATTCTCAGAGAAATGCAGCGTCGTGGCTTTCACCGGAGACAACCCCGGTACAAACATCAGGATTATCACGTTTAGTATTTACGTTTTCAGACTTTTAAGAAGCTGTCGTGTCTGTTTCAGCCTCTCTGGCCGGGATGAGGCTGCAGCCCGGAGACGTCGCTGTGAGTGTGATCCGTCCTTCTGTCGTTTCTTAGTGTTTTATCCGTTAAACTGCTGGCAGAATAATGTTTTGTCTTTCCCAGGTGAGTTTAGGGACCAGCGACACGGTTTTCCTGTGGCTCCAGTGTCCTCGTCCTGCTCTAGAGGGACACGTCTTCATCAACCCAGTGACTCCTGAGCACTACATGGCCCTGCTCTGGTACGAGGCCTGTTTGGACCTGGTTTAGACCTGGTTTAGTCTTGGTTTAGACCTGGTTTAGACCTGGTTTGACCTGGTTTTAGTCTTGTTTTAGTCCTGTTTTAGTCTCGTTTTAGTCCTGTTTGAGTCCTGGTTTTAGTCCTGCTTTAGTCTTGTTTTAGTCTGTTTTAGTCCTGCTTTAGTCTTGGTTTAGTCCTGTTTTAGTCCTGCTTTAGTCTTGTTTTAGTCCTGATTTAGTCCTTTTTAGTCCTGGTTTTGACCTGTTTAGGACCTTGTTTCAGACCTGCTTTAGTCCTGTTTTAGTCCTGCTTTAGTCCTGTTTTAGTCCTAGTTTTTAGTCCTGTTTTTGTCCTACTTTAGTCCTGGTCTAGTCCTGTTTTTGTCCTACTTTAGTCCTGGTTTGTCCTGGTTTAGTCCTGTTTTTGTCCTGCTTTAGTCCTGGTTTTAGTCCTGGTTTAGCTCTGTTTTAGTCCTGGTTTGTCCTGGTTTAGTCCTGTTTTAGTCTTGCTTTAGCCCTGTTTTGTCCTACTTTAGTCCTGGTTTTAGTCCTAGTTTAGCTCTTGTTTTAGTCCTGGTTTGGCCTGTTTAGCTCTTGTTTTAGTCCTGGTTTAGCTCTTGTTTTAGTCCTGGTTTGGCCTGGTTTAGCTCTTGTTTTAGTCCTGGTTTGGCCTGGTTTAGCTCTTGTTTGTAGTCCTGGTTTGGCCTGGTTTAGCTCTTGTTTTTTTTTTTTGTTTAGTCCTGGTTTGGCCTGGTTTAGCTCTTGTTTTTAGTCCTGGTTTGACCTGGTTTTGGGCTCTTGTTCACTCTAACCACTTGTCTTGTATCTTTTCCAGCTTTTAAGAACGGTTCTTTGGTCCGTGAGCGGGTCAGAGACGAGTGTGGAGGCTCCTGGACTCTTTTCTCTTCGGCTCTGAGTCAAACTCCTCTGGGTAACCACGGCAACATCGGTACAAAAAACACTCAAAATAGAATTAAACATGAATAAAACTTAATACAATGTCCTTCCTGCTGCTGTGGGAGTTCACCGCTTCTCTTTCCTCCTCTCTTTCCTTCTTTCCTCTCTCTCTCTTTCCTCTCGCTCTTTCTTCTCTTTTTCTTCTCTTTTTCTTCTCTCTCTTCTCTTTCACTTTCTTCTCTCCTCTGTCCTCTCTCTCTTCTCCCTTATCATACCCTCTTTCTTCTCTTTCTCTTCTCCTTTTTCTCTCTTCTCTATTTCCTCTCCTTTTTTCCCTCTTTTCCTCTCTCTCTTTTCCTTTCCTCTCTCTCTCTTTCCCTCTTTCTCTCTTCTTCTCTCTCTTTCCCCTTTCTCTCTTTTTCTTCTCTCTCTTTCCTTTATTATCTTTCTCTCTTCTCCCTTTTCTCTCTCTCTTTCCTCTCTCTCTCTCTATTTCTTCTCTCTTTCTTTCCTCTCTCTCTCCCTCTTTCTCTTTCCTCTTTTCTCTCTCTCTATTTCTTCCTCTCTTCTTTCTTCTTCCTCTTTCTCTCTCTTTCCCTCTTTTCCTCTCTTTCTCTCTCTCTCTCTTTTCCTCTCTCTTCTTTCCATCTTTCTTCCTCTCTCTCTCTCTTCTTTCCCTTCTCTCTTTCCTCTCTCTCTTTCCCTCTCTTCTCTTCTCTCTCTCTCTTCTCTCTCTCTTTCTTCCTTCCTCTTTCTTTCTCTCTTCTCTCTTCTCTTTTCTCTTTTTCCTTTTCCTCTTTCCCTCTTTTTTCTATCTCTCTTTTTCTTCTCTCTTTTCTTTCCCTCTCTTCTTTTCTCTTTCTTTCCTCTCTCTCTTTCTTTCTTTCCCTCTTTCATCTCTCTGTCTCTTTCCTCTCTCTTTCTCTCTCTCCGTGTCTTTTCCCTCCCTCTTCTCTCTCTTCCCCGCCTCTCAAACTCTGATGTCTCTGTGTTAGGTTTTTTTACTTTTTTTGACGTGCTGGAGATACCTTCCTGCTGCTAGTGGGGGTTCACCGCTTCGCTCTCTTATCTTTCTCTTTCCTCTCTCTCCTCTTTCTCTCTCCTCTAAAAACCTTTAATAAAATCTCTGTGTTTAGGTTTTTACTTTGACGTGCTGGGATCCTTCCTGCTGCTGTGGGGGTTCACCCGCTTCGACGCTCACAACAACAAGGTCTGTTATAATTAGTACTTCTAGTTGTGTTAATTAAACCTTGTGCATTACCGGCGCTGTGCTGCAGGTGGCGTCGCCGTTCCCCGCTCACACCGAGGTCCGGGCGCTGGTGGAGGGGCAGTTTTTATCCAGACGGCTCCACGCAGAGAAGCTCGGATACGCCATCGTAATAAACAAAAACACATTTACTTTATTAGTTTTAATGACTTCCTGTGAGCTCCTTATTTGGTCGTGTGCTTTCAGTTCCTGGGACCAGAGTTTTGGCGACGGGAGGAGCTTCTTCAAACCCACAGATTCTGCAGGTCTGTAGTAAAAATCTTGTTATAGAAACGCTTTAGAATTTGAGGAAAGATGTGGCTTAAATTCACCAGATACATTTATTCTACTGAAAAAAGTCTTTGGCTCACAGAAACCAAGAGAAAGAGAAGTCAAGTTTGAAATCTGGGGGTAATAATGGACTAGACTTGAACTTTGACAGCCTATGATACAATTAAGTCAATAACATCAGCAGCTTTTGACCATCTAAAAACCATCAAAAGTATAGTGTCAAAAAGCCTGACCTGGAGAGACTTATCCATGCATTTGTCTCCAGTAGAGATTAGAGCCAGTGGTTCCCAAAATATCACTCGTGACCCCACACAAGTGCAAAAAATAAAATGGATGTCTTTAAAAATGTCAAGTTTGGAAAACCATTGAATTGGGCTTAAAAGACATTTATTTTAGTAGAGTTATTGCCTTTCTATGACTAAATTTCAGTCACAAGTTGATGCAAAGTTATTAAAACAGATTAAAAAAATCAAGTCATAATTGCAAAATCACATCTTGAAATCAAATCTCGCGACCCCCCAAATTTTACTTCACGACACCCTAAACCCTGATACAGAAAACAGGAAGACCATTTCACATTAGTCCTGACCAGAAACCAGGAATTACCATCACATTTTTAGCCTGACCAGAACCAGGAAGTACCATCACATTCATGTCCAGACCGAACCAGGAAGTACCGTCACATTAGTCCTGACCAGAACCAGGAAGTAGGTACCGGTCACATTAGTCCTGACCAGAACCAGGGAAGTCCATTACCCATTAGCCCTGATCAGAACCAAAAGTACCATTACATTAGTCCTCTGCTTAGGTCTTTGCACTGGCTCCAGTGAGCTTCATTGAATTGTGTTTAAGTCTCTCCATGGCCTCGCTCCAGGTATATATCTGATATGTTTGTGCCTTATGAACATCTGGGACTTTGAGGTCCTGCAGAGTCAGGACAACGCGGAGGGAATCAGCATTTCAATCCTTTAGGTCCTAAGACAAGCTCCTACCTTGAATATTTTTAAATCTAAACCTAAAACAGCTCTGTTCTATTGTGCACACCACTAAACAGATTTTAAGTTATTTTATGTTTCTTCTATTTGCTTCTTTTTTACTCTTTTTATTATGTCTGTTAATGAATTTTAAACTATTTTTTTTGTGCTGCTGTTTCCTGCCTCCTCATGTCTTTAGTGTGTTTCATAAACGTGTGTCTCTGCAGGTTTTATCAGACGTGTTTAACGCTCCAGTTTACACCATCGACAGCTCCAACTCGGCCTGTTTGGGGTCTGCGTACAGAGCCGTGCACGGTAATGTCCCGCGCTGAGGCTTTACTTAGACGTGTGTGTGTGAACGGGAGGAGATGAAGACGTGTTTGTGTGTTTCAGGTCTCGTGGCGGATTCAGGCGTCTCGTTCTTCGACGCCACGAAGAAAGGGTCTGAGCCAAAACTCGTCGCAACGCCAGATC
>JBBPFD010000222.1:0-56613 GCA_038363315.1 Mugilogobius chulae | reverse complement strand
CCTCTCTCTCTCCTCTCTCTCTCTCTCTTTTCACTTCTTCCTCTCTCTCTCTCCTCTCTTCTCTCTCTCTCTCTCTCTCCTCTCTCTCTCTCTCTCTCTCTCTCTTCTCTCTCTCTCTCTCTCTCTCCTCGTCTCTTCGCAAAGGCCTAAATTTCGATCGTCTCTGATTGGCCAGCGCCTCGTCTTTTTAACTTATTCAGAACTAGGTTATGAGTTTGTCTCATGTTGCCATAGAGATCTGGTTTAACCCAGAACTGACCTCACTAAACCCAAATCTAGCTTCGTAGTACAGGCTCTGAGCTCCAGCTGTGGTGCCATCATGGAAGAGCAGTCTGTTATCATAAAAAAAAGTCGTTCGAACGAGAAATATATCACGTTTGAACGTAAAAAAAAAGTCGTTTGAACGTAAATATAAAGTCGTAATAACGAGAAAAATGGAAAATGTTTACTCCACACTGGGCAGCTCTGGACTTCCGTAGTTACTGAACTCTTACAAGAGAAAATTGTTAATTTTCTCTCCATAACTCTCTCAGCAGGAACATTTAAAATGAGTCATGTCTCCTGCAGAACCTCTAGAAACCAAGTGTCAACTCAAGGCCCGGGGCTGGGTCGCGTCCAAGGTCTATAAGGTTGACTTAAATTTTATATAGTGCAGAAGTAATCTGGGTGTCTTGACCTAAGAAACAATTGGTCTGAAACTTAAAGAGTATAAGTCATTCTTCAGACTAATGAAAATGTATATTCAGTTGTTGTCACTTCAATAAAATATATAATAATCAAATACAACCATTATTTGTAGCATGTCAAATATTAGTAAAGGTTAATTCAGTTACAACTGGCCCTTCCAGGACAACCCCGATGCCAATGTGGCCCTTGTCAAAATGAGCTCGACACCCCTGATGTAGAAGTTGACATGATTTCAGTCTGAAAGTTTAGGAGCGTTTTTCAAATTAAAAAAAAAAAGAACGTCATCACATTCTCCAACAGGAACGCGACCTACCGCGACCTGTTCGAGCTGCGGAGGAATTCTACAAACCTGAGATGTCACGTGAGCATTAAACTACTGCTTTTTCTGATCAATAATGGAGCAAAGTCAGTTAAAAAAGACATTTTTAAACAGTTAATAAACGGATCAGAGCTGAGAACATTTAGAAAAACTGCTAAACTTTGATCATTATAAAGTTATTAAACGAACACTTGTGTTTTATTCCCAAACACGACGCAGTATTTGTATAAAACTACATTTATACTGACTTTAGAAAGGCCTCAGACAGAGAACAAACATGTTTTATAAATGTTTAGTTAAAGAATGTTTGTGTAAGTTAACGACTCTGAGCCGAGAGAGAACAGAACTTACCGAGGCACAAACGGACCAAACCCGTCTTTAAACCCGAGGAAACGGCTCCAGACGCGGGACATGCTGAGCGAAGGCCCGGGACAGGCTCCGGAGGTCACAAACTTCACTTTTATTCAGTTTGATCCATGTTTGAGAGAGTTTAAGAGCCGCAGGTTTAACTGACAGAGAAGTGTTTTTAATCCTGACCGGAAAACACGTCACCGCTCAAGGCACTTCCGGTACAGGACGAAAACAGAAGATTACGTTTTGAAAGTAATTATTAACATTTTTATTCTGTGTTATTTTATATTTGTGTGGCGTTTTTTCCCTTCAATATTACTTTTGTCGTGATAAAAAATATTCCTAAATACCAAATAATCTTTTTTCTTCCAATGGAGTAATGCGGCTTCGAAAAACACGTGACTAAAATGTAGACAAATAAGTTTAACAAATGTATTTTTATTTTGCAAATAAATGTTAATTTTACTTGTACAAATGCTTTTTTATTATTTGTGGTAGTATACAAATTCTTCAACAATATGTCTTTGGTCTTGCAAATATAGACATTTTCAACTGTACATGTATTTATTTTTAAATAAATAAAATTACATTTGCAAAAATAAAATATTTGCTTGCACAAAAAATGTGTAAAGGAAATATTTATGTAATTGTAATACATTTGTATTTGCAAATGCACAAAAACTGTTTTTTTTGCAGCGCACATACTGTCGTCACTTTGAGTTTGTATGATCAAAGACATTTATTTGGCCTGAAGGAAAAGCTGCTCGTTTATCTACATTTCCTCACACTATGACAAAAACAAAATGTATTGATCGCAGATAAGAATGTCCCTAAGTAGGATTCTAACTTCCTGTTTCAGTTGTATTGACCCATTTTGTCCCGCCACTTTTCTAGGACGTGCACTTCCTGTTCAGCTGCGTTTAGCCTGTAGATTTCAGTCGATGGGTTTATTTTAACTGTCATTATATTTAATTAAATTGCCCCACAAGACAGACAAACAACACGTTAGCTACCTTAACAGATCTAAACAGGAAGTGCATTTCCAAGCCAAGTGGCGGGACAAAATAGGGTCAATAAAGACGTTGAGTTTTAACCCTTCTCATTCCGGCCTGTTTTCTCTCACGTCAGACTAAAATGTGTAAGAATTCAAACTAAAACCGTTTCTTTCACATTTGGACACAAACATCTGTGTGTTTGTGTTTGTGAAGCGGTGACTCTGGAGTTGTATCTTCTGAGACTCTGACGCTCTGACCAGAACTTTCTACAAACTAAACGCAAACACAGTCTAATATTTTCTGGTAAATCTAAGGATGTGTAAAGCTGCTGTTTAGACCTGAATGATCAATAGATTTGTCAGATTTTGATCATTCCTCAAGTCACATTAAAACGTTTGTAGTTTTTTGTGAGTTTAACAGTTAATCTCAGTCTGATTCGTCCCAGAGGCTGATTTGACGTTAAAGGGACTGTACCTGATTTTTGCATCCTAAAAATGTAAACAGAAATAATTAATTTGAACCTTTTTCCTTCAGGCTACATGATTTCCTCACGTAGCTAATGCATTCTGAGCTTCAGAATTGTTCTTCATGATGAGTTTTAATGTTTTTCACAGCTTTTAGCAGCGAGGTGAGTCACTATGCTAACAACAGTTAGCCACAATGCTAAAAACAAAAACAGAAAAAGCTGCACACAAACGGGATTTTATTAGACATAGACAGGACTTTGGGACTAATTTCCACCTGATTAGATACATTAACAAGGCATCAGTGCTGAGGGAAACTGCTTTTAAGTTATCTTGTTGCAAAAAATCAGTATAGTCCCTTTAAATTAGGCATGTCCAAACTGCAGCCCGGGGGCCAAATGCGGCCCTTGGACCAATTTGTTTTGGCCCAAGTTACAAATAGCACAGTGCCAATGTCAAATTTGAGCAGTTCTTCTATCACAGTCGGAAGAATAAACATTTTGATGGTGGTACAATAAAGTGAGGTCAAATGATGACTTGCATGGCCCTTCGCTTCATATAAAATGTGACCCACTGTGAAAAAGTTTGGACACCCCTGCTCTAAATAACAGACACAAAGTGATTTTTATCTTTGAATATTTCCAGGAGCTTCACAGTTTGTTTTTATCAGAGACTCAACAAAAATGAATTTATTAAGAAAAAGTGGGACGGCCCTTCGATCAGGACGCTGGAATGAGAATAAAATTATGTATTTGTCATTTTGAAGAGGCTTCTTTTTGTGATCTAAACACTCACAAAATAGGTCTATATAAATTAACATTTATTTTGTGAGTGTTAATTCTTATGCAGGGATCTTGAAGTGAAATTTAAGACCTTTTTAAGACTTTTTAAGACCCCGCAGACACCCTGAGCAAACATCCCAAAAATTGTCTGAAAGCTTGAAATAAAGTTCGGGACAAAAGCGTCTGGTGTCAAAATCTTTATTATAAAAATAAGTCTCGTCTCTGTACAAATATAAAACACGGATTTCGAGAATGAAAAAAACACAAACTCGTTCGACAAAATAAAACATGTGACCTTCAAAATAAAACATGTGACCTTCAAAATAAAAGCCAGAAAAACTGAAAAACAAATGTACAAAAGCTTCTAAAGAAAACACAGACTAAAGATGCACCGTGTCACTTTACCTGCCGGTCTCCATGGCGACAGTGTGGTCAGGTCTGTGTGGGAGGAGCTTAACGTCGCCGTGGAAACGAGGCGACAGAAGGGAAAGTGACAGAGCGCGGCTTTAGAGAGAAGTTTAGAGACGTTCAGGTCTGATTTTTTTTTTACACAAACTAAAATAAAATAAAACATTTTCAGTCAGACGCGACGTTTAAACCCAGCGACGTCAGGAGAGTCCGAGTCTGGGTCTAGGTCCAGGTCTGAGTCAGAGTCTGGTCCAGGTCCAGGTCCAGGACTGGATCGTTCTGTGACACAACCTCAGAGAAGTGTGTTTTTTTCTCTGGCTTCAGGTTAATTACACGAGAGTTTGTAAAGAAGGCGAGTAACGAAGTATTTTTACTCCAGTACTGTACTGAAGTAGTTTTCTAGAGTATCTGTAGTTTGAGTATTACAAAATCTGGAGACTTTTTACTTTTTTTTCTTACATTTTTCAAGAAGTTCTGGACTTTTTACCCCTGATTTTCCCGCACAAAACCTGAAGCAAGGTCCTAATAGATCCTAATTTTCACAAATCCTTCAGTACAAGATATCATTCATCAGGGTTCCCACTCGTATGCCAAGAACATTATTCCAGGACATTTCCAGGACATTCGCAACAAGGTTTACTTGTATGTAATCACAACATCTACATCACCAAAAGCCCAATAGTCCACATTTATGACATCAAAGTGTATAAAACCGTTGTGTGGCCAGTTCTCAGTCAAAGTTTGCTTTTATAGCCTTTTTTAGGTGTTTCATGAGCATCACAGTTACAGTATTTTTGCAGTGGTGCAGGAGAAAAACATGAGTGGGGGGTCTGGGGTCCTCCCCCTGAGGTTTTTGAAAAATTAATTCAATTTTGGTGCACCTGATGCTTTTTACAGATTTCCAGTGGCTGAAGAACATGAACCTCAGGCCTTTGAACTAAAATCAAACTACTGTTGACCTTATTTTGTAAAAATGTTTGCCTCCAATTAAAACATTTGGATAAACAGCCAAGTGAAAAAATAATAAATTAAATATTGGATGTACGTTTTTGCAATCTGGTTGTAAATCTATACTTTTTAGCAGTTTACATTAGTACAAAGGCATTTTTAATTATTATACTATGTTTGTACACTCACAAATCTGGTTTATTTGTTTGCTCACTGTTATACATTTAATTATTGAGCCAAATCATTTTCCAGAAAAACATATTTTCCATGACATTTGGCTGTTTTTCTCATTTTTCATGTGTTTTCCAGACTGGAAATCGAGCTAATCATTTTCCAGGTTTTCCAGGACGCGTGGGAACCCTGTTCATACATTATTTTAGCAATTGACTCTCTTCTGAAAGACCTGGAAATGCAATCATTAACCTGTAACTGTTTTTAACTATGTCTTTACTGTTTATTTTAAAATGTCTGTGTTTTGGGTTGTGTGTGTTGGAGCCTCTTGGCCAGGACTCCCTTGAAAAAGAGATCTCCGAATCTCAATGGGACTTTCCTGGTTAAATAAAATAAAATTAAGCCTTAAAAGTATTTTTTTTTACAACTGGCACAGTGAGACTGGAGGTGACCACTCAAGCTCAGCCAATCAGAGTGCAGCGTTAGGCTCTTAAAGTGAAATAAAATGTCTTTGATTTAGATTCAGACAGTGCACAGTGATCTGATTTTGTCACAATCTGCTGTTTATGGTAGAAAAGACTAACTTTAATAATTTGTAACTAAAAAAGTTAACTAGTGCACCTTTAAGGAACGACCTAAAGAGATCTTTTAAAACCAGGTCAGACAAACCAACTTTATGCACTGCAAAAACATGTTTCCAGATTGATTCAAATGTCTGAAAACCTGGGTTTTAATCTTTATTTTAGTTTTACCAGTAGCTCAGATGGTTTTACTAGATTATATGATTTGTTTTCTGACTTGTAACTGTACTTTTACTTTACTGAACTTCAGGACTTTTGCAGCTCTGACAGTTTGTGAGAAACCCGCTGGAGTCCTGAACCGAAGCTGCTTCACAGTCTGTGTCACAGCCGAGGAAACAGTCCCCCTAAACCGAGCTTTAGTCCTGCTTTAGTCCTGGTTTAGTCCAGCTTTAGTCCTGTTTAAGTCCTGCTTTAGTCCTGGTTTAAGTCCTGGTTTAAGTCCTGTTTAAGTCCTGCTTTAGTCCTGGCTTTAGTCCTGGCTTTAGTCCTGGTTTAAGTCCAGGTTTCGTCCAGGTTTTCGTCCAGGTTTTCGTCCAGGTTTTCGTCCAGGTTTTCGTCCAGGTTTTCGTCCAGGTTTTCGTCCAGGTTTTCGTCCAGGTTTTCGTCCAGGTTTAGTCCTGGTTTAGTCCTGGTTTAGTCCTGCTTTAGTCCTGTTTTAGACCCGGTTTAGACCCGGTTTAGACCCGGTTTAGACCCGGTTTAGACCCTGCTTTAGTCCAGTTTTTAGTCCTTGCTTTAGTCCTGTTTTAGACCTGGTTTTCGTCCTGCTTTAGTCCTGCTTTAGTCCTGCTTTAGTCCTGCTTTAGTCCTGCTTTAGTCCTGGTTTAGACCTGGTTTAGTCCTGCTTTAGTCATGCTTTAGTCCTGTTTTAGTCCTGCTTTAGTCCTGTTTAGTCCTGCTTTAGTCCTGCTTTAGTCCTGCTTTAGTCCTGGTTTAGACCTGCTTTAGTCCTGCTTTAGTCCTGTTTTAGTCCTGCTTTAGTCCTGCTTTAGTCCTGTTTTAGTCCTGCTTTAGTCCTGCTTTAGTCCTGCTTTAGTCCTGTTTTAGTCCTGCTTTAGTCCTGCTTTAGTCCTGGTTTAGTCCTGGTTTAGACCTGCTTTAGTCCTGCTTTAGTCCTGCTTTAGTCCTGCTTTAGTCCTGCTTTAGTCCTGCTTTAGTCCTGCTTTAGTCCTGTTTTAGTCCTGCTTTAGTCCTGCTTTAGTCCTGTTTTAGTCCTGCTTTAGTCCTGCTTTAGTCCTGCTTTAGTCCTGTTTTAGTCCTGCTTTAGTCCTGCTTTAGTCCTGGTTTAGACCTGCTTTAGTCCTGCTTTAGTCCTGCTTTAGTCCTGCTTTAGTCCTGCTTTAGTCCTGTTTTAGTCCTGTTTTAGTCCCGTTTTAGTCCCGCTTTAGTCCTGGTTTAGTCCCGTTTTAGTCCCGTTTTAGTCCCGTTTTAGTCCCGTTTTAGTGGTTTAGTCCTGGTTTAGTCCTGGTTTAGTCCTGGTTTAGACCTGCTTTAGTCCTGTTTTAGTCCTGTTTGAGACCTGCTTTAGTCCCGCTTTAGTCCCGCTTTAGTCCCGCTTTAGTCCCGGTTTAGACCCGGTTTAGACCCGGTTTAGACCCGGTTTAGTCCTGCTTTAGTCCTGCTTTAGTCCTGCTTTAGTCCTGTTTTAGTCCTGTTTTAGTCCTGCTTTAGTCCTGGTTTAGTCCTGGTTTAGTCCTGCTTTAGTCCTGTTTTAGTCCTGTTTTAGTCCTGCTTTAGTCCTGCTTTAGTCCTGTTTTAGTCCTGTTTTAGTCCTGCTTTAGTCCTGGTTTAGTCCTGCTTTAGTCCCGGTTTAGTCCTGCTTTAGTCCTGCTTTAGTCCTGCTTTAGTAAGTATTCAGACTTATTTTCTTGATTTGTTTTTGAGTTTTTAAAGTTTAAATCATCTTTGCAGAACTAAAATTAACCCTTCAAACCCAGACTCGGCTCTAAAGTGAAACAGTTTCAGTCAAACTATTAAACTCCAGACTTTCCTGAGCTGATTCTAACAGTTTTTACAATAACAACTCTCTGAAATGTGATGGATTTCTCAGTCTAACCCTTCAGACCAACCTTCAGTCTCGTCACAAACACATTTACAGCTGGATCTTTAACAGAATCAAACAGGAAGCTTTGACGTTTGAGTTGCAGGAGGCACTTTTCTAACTCACACAGGGTTAAGGTGGAAGCTTCTGGAGGATTCTAGAGAGGAAAACAGGCTCGTGTGTGTGTGGAGCCGTGGCACAGTGGTTAGACTCAAGCACACACACCTACGACTGAGGCTGGTGTTTAGTCCGACGGAGACACTTTTATCTTTACTTTGCACAGACTGATTGTTCGGTTTCATGTTTTGATCCAAACACAACAGGAAGATGAACAAACTGAAGCGTCCACAAGCAGCTGAAGTGAAGAGGAACGAAGTATCTTGACTCTAGTTCTGTTACTTCGGTAGAATCTGCACTTGGCTTACTTAATGTATTGATAGAGATATAACGTGAGAAGCTCATTGGCAGTACGTGTATCGAAATACTTCAACTCATAATTTACCCTTCTGAACCTGGACGGCTGATTTAAGGCTGAAACTACTGAGTTGAAATAATGATTTATTCACAGGACACTGTATCTAACGTAAAGAGCAGTTTGAAAATCTTTCTGCATTTTGTTGTTCCACATAATCAAAGCTACATTTTTAGGATTTTTTTTTTTTTAATATATTTTGATACAGGAAATATGAGGAAACTGTATCGGGATATACGTGTATCGGGATATACGTGTATCAGGATGTACGTGTATCAGGATATACGTGTATCGGGAGGCTCTTGGCCAGACCCAGTCATAATCTGCACTTGACCTGAGTCAGTGATGAAACACTTCAGTCGTTTAATCTGTCGATGAAGTCTTACGCTGGATGTACACAGACTGTGAGGCGGGTGCGGGTCGGGACACGTGCGGGTTTCTTGCTAAGTGCCTGTTACACCAGATGCTGTCAGCTGTGGTCCGGTTTCGTCCAAAGCCACGCGGAGTCACGTAGATTCCCGCGAGAACGCTCGTATAATGAATTGAAAGCCGCACCAGACCGCTGCGGTCTCCGGGAAAAATAGACTTCATGCGGATTCTTTCAGCTGACCCGCGCGCTCCAGCCTCACATCTGCGCGGCTCGGAGGTCCGTGTACATGGGCGCATTGGTTTTAAGCACTTTCTAAGTTCTGCAGGACCCGCGCGAGTCCCGACCTGCATCGAACTCGCAGTCTGTGTACATCCAGCGTCAGTCGACCACAACTTACATTAGTCGACTGAATATTGTGTTTAAATTCTGAGGATTTATGAACAGTAGTGTCTTAGTCAAGACAAAACTAATCCAGACCAAGACCAGAGTCAAGACCAAGATCATGGTCCAAATCCAGACCAGTTTTCTACACCGGAGGTTCTTAAGCCTGAAGATTCATGAGTAAAGTAACTTTGGGCCCAGTCTCATATTAAATGTATTTTATTTTACTGACTGTGGGACCCTCAAAGAGACGCTCACGGCCCGACTCTGGGTCCCGGCCTGTGTTTAAGTTTCACTGTTCTACACTCGTCAGTGTCACATGATTTATTGAGCCGTTCTTAATCTAAACTGTGTCTGGAACATGAGCTCCTGCTGAGACGGTCTACAGACAAAGACCGGTCTCAAACACTACTGCACTAGTAAACTGACATTAAAGAAGGAAACTAGCAGAAGATTAAAGACTAAATCCTCTGGTCTAATCTACAGTGTTTAATCTTCACTTTCTGTATAAACTGATGTTTTTATACAAACTACTACTAAGATCCTTTTAGCTTCAGAGCTTTAAAAACGCCTCCTCTTTAGTCGATCACTCGAGCGATGACGCGTGTCTTTAGTCGAGTAAAAAACCTTCAGCAGGAGAGTTTTAAGAACTGCACAATAAGATCAGTGAAGATGGTCTGGATTTGGACCATGATCTCGGTCTTGACTCTGGTCTTGGTCTGGATTAGTTTTGTCTTGACTACAACTCTACTGATCAATTTAAATCATAATTTAAATACAATATTTAGTTGACTAAGACTAAAGTATTTCTTCTAACCGTGCAGCAGCTCTGTCCAGATCAGAATTTTATAAATCTGGAGTTAAAGACAAAGCTCAAAAACATCTGGATCTGTTGAGTTTGAGCCGTTTCCTTCAAGACGGAGCTTCAGACGCCCAGCTTTTTCTAAAACAAATCAAACTCTAAATAAACTTCAACTTTCAAGTGAACTTATAAAATGTTTAGATTTAACCAACAATAACTAATCCAACTTGATTTGCAGATGAAGCGCTTTACTCATTCTTTCTGCTAAGCCTGGTTTTTGCTGGAGTCTATCCCAGTGACTTTGGGCCTTAGGCGGGAGAACAGGGTTAACACAGACCCGTCGCGTCCTCACAGAGAGACCAGATGTTTAACCGCTCTGCTGCTGCTGCGTCTCGTTTCATTCAGACTCTTTTAAACGACCTGAACAGTGACCTACGCAGACCTACGCAGACGTGCTTGAGTCTAACCCCTGTGCCACCGCCCCAGAGCCTCGGAGCTGCTTCTCTCTCCCGCTCAAACTGAACGTCTGTGGGACCTGAGGTAGAACCGACCGTACAAAGCACCAGAGTGAGTCCCGACGCTGGCTCCCCATTGGCCCGCGCAGTCAGCTGACCTTACCCCGGGTCCAATGGCGCGTCGGCGAGAAGCTTCACAAGCCGTCTTCAGCAGCGGGAACAGAGGAAGGGGCCGAGTCCTGCTAGCACGTGACAAAACACACAATTAGAACAACAACGACCGGAGACACACACATGCTCGCAAACGCTCACGCAAACATACGCAGACGTACACGCAGTCGAGCAAATGGCAGAGAGAGAGGCAGGGATGGATGAGAGGACAGGAGCAGAGACAGAAGCAGAGACAGGGCCAGAGACAGGGCCAGAGACAGGGCAGAGACAGGGCCAGAGACAGGGCCAGAGACAGGAGCAGAGACAGGCGCAGAGACAGGCGCAGAGACAGGAGCAGAGACAGGAGCAGAGACAGAGACAGGGCCAGAGACAGGAGCAGAGACAGGAGCAGAGACAGGCGCAGAGACAGGAGCAGAGACAGGAGCAGAGACAGAGACAGGGCCAGAGACAGGAGCAGAGACAGGAGCAGAGACAGGAGCAGAGACAGGCGCAGAGACAGGAGCAGAGACAGGAGCAGAGACAGGAGCAGAGACAGAGACAGGGCCAGAGACAGGAGCAGAGACAGGAGCAGAGACAGGAGCAGAGACAGGAGCAGAGACAGGAGCAGAGACAGAGACAGGGCCAGAGACAGGAGCAGAGACAGGAGCAGAGACAGGCGCAGAGACAGGAGCAGAGACAGGAGCAGAGACAGGAGCAGAGACAGAGACAGGCGCAGAGACAGGCGCAGAGACAGGAGCAGAGACAGAGACAGGAGCAGAGACAGGAGCAGAGACAGGAGCAGAGACAGGAGCAGAGACAGGAGCAGACAGGTGCACAAAGAGACAGAAGGAGCAGTCGAGGGTAAACTAGGGCCAGTATAAAAGATTAAATCTGTTGAACCAGAGCTTGAGGATGTTTGACGTTGCATTGCCCAAAGTGAGACCTGGGGCAGGGTTGCCAGATCTGCTTCTTTATGCAGACTTTGGGAAAGTTACATGGTAATTTTGATCATCATAGAGTCACGTTTTGTTTCTTCCGAGTCTCCTTTAACGTCACAGAGGTGATTTAGCCAGGGGTGTCAAACTCATTTTGACAAAGGGCCACATTAGCATCATGGTTGTCCTCGAAGGGCCGGTTGTATCTAAAATGAACCTACTAATATTGACCTACTACAAATAATAGTCCTATAATTATTGTATTTTTATTGAGGTGATAATTACTGAATATACATCTGCATTAGTCTGAAAAATGACTTGCTCTTTAAGTTTCAGACAATGATTTCATTGGGTTAAGACACTCAGATTATTAAAGTAAACCTCGAGGGCCTTGAGTCTGACATTTGTGTTTTTAGGCAGAGTTTCAGCTTTGATGCAGAAAAAATAGACATCAATGACTGAAATACGCTTATATATATTTTAAAAGCTGCACTGTGTAACTTGAACAAAGCACGCTGTTGCACTGAGATGTTTGTTGCAGTAAATTTGAGTCTTTACATTTGTGTATGAACACAGAATGGACAGTTCTTTGTTCTGGAGGAAGCTCATGTTTGTTTCTGTAAAGTGTTTAAAGTTGGGGTATCTTGCTTTTAATTGTAAATTACTAACCTTTGTGTTTTCCACTAAAAAGTCTATAATAAATGCTGCACATTGTGAAAAAATTAGACCACTGATACTGTCTGAATTGAATATGTGTTCTAATCAGGGTTGAATGCTGCGCTCTGATTGGCTGAGCTTGGGTGGTTCTCTCCTGTTTCACGTTATTGTTTGAAAAAGACATTTATTGATCATAATTGCAACCAAATTGAATACATGTCAATATTAAGAATGTGTCGAAGGATTTGGGAGAGGAAGTTGTCAAATTCAAAACCTAAATTGGAGTGTAAAAATCAGCTCCCTCACCTTTAATGTATCTGTATTTTTTACATTATTAGATGTATTTAGAAATAGAGTGACTTTTCCCTTTCAGAAAGTGACACAGTGCAGCTTTAAGTTTAAAGTCTTAAGGAGTTTTTCAGCTGAAATACTCAAGTCTTAGATTTTTACCTGGAGAATCTAAACAAACATTTCTCTGTTAAAGGAACCGTATGTAAGATTTTGATGTCAGATTTCATAAACATGACCTATATCTGCCCAAAGATACAAGATCAACAAGTCCAAATATAATATTATTTTTACTGAAAGTCAATGTAATTCTGAGTTATTCTTAATTAAAAAAAGCAATAGACATGATGTCCCTTTGTTGATGTTTACATTTATTATCCAATCAGAAAGCAGAATAAGCCTCACATGACTCTCTCATTTGGGTTGCCAGTTTGGTTTCTTAGAAGCTGAAGTTAATTTGAATCAGTAGCTTCCTATCTTCAATGTATGAGCATTTCACAATCTGGCAACCCATGTTCATTTGTGATTGTTATACCTTTTAAAACCACTAGTTGTGGATATTACATACGGTTCCTTTAAGTTTATAAAACTACGGAAGTCCAGAACTGCCAGTGTGGAGTAAACATTTTTCATCAATATTCTCGTTATAACGACTTTATATTTACGTTCAAACGAAATATATTCTCGTTAAAACGACTTTTAATGAAAATAGACAGCCCTTCCCATGATGCTCCGTTTATTAATCCTCACACAGATTAAACAGGATTCTTCAGTGTTACTGCTACATATAAGATCTCATGGCTCCTTTTTAGAAATACGTGCATCGCTTTGATAGAAAATACTCTTCTCTCTCTCTCTCTCCTCTCTCTCTCTCTCTCTTCGCAAAGGCCTAAATTCTCGTCTCTGATTGGCCAGCGCTCGTCTTTTTAACTCATTCAGAACTTATCCTGGTCCAGAGCAGGTTATGAGTTTGTCTCATGTTGCCATAGAGATCTGCCCGATAGGACGTGATCCAGACCAGACCAGACCAGTCTAACCCAGAACTGACCTCACTAAACCCCAAATCTAGCTTCGTAGTGCAGGACTCTGAGCTCCAGCTGTGGTGCATCATGGGAAGAGCTCTGTTATAATTAAAAAAAAGTCGTTCGAACGAGAATATATTTTCGTTTTAACATAAATATAAAGTCGTTATAACGAGAAAAGCTGGAAAAAAAAAAGTTTACTCCACACTGGCAGCTCTGGACTTCCGTATAAAACGTCTGGAGCAGAGCTGCGTTGGGATTTTTCAAGTTTCAAAAACAGAATTTAAAAGTCAAAACAGAATTTAAAAGTCAAAAACAGAATTTAAAAGTCAAAACAGAATTTAAAAGTCATGAATCTTGTTTTGCAGTGAACAAGGTTAGATTTAGTTTTTTTTACTGAAAGTCGCTTGCCTGGCTTTTTTGTGTCCAGGAGCCAACTCGACCGTCCAAAGTTTGATTCATGTGTGAACACGAGTCTGTCGACGCCAAGTCAACTTTATTCTCCTAAAATACATCTGTAAAACCATTTACTACATTATTTACTTATTCTTTCCTGATGAACTGGAATTAAAATTGTGTCGTGTCTCGCTGCAGGAGGATTCATTTTGGCTCCTGTGAAGGCATGAAAATACAAGACAATGACATTTAACTTTATAAAGTTTGTTGTTTTAAGACCAAATTGAAAATGTGTGAAAACTGACAAACTGCCTCATTAAAAAAAACTCAAACAAAACCTACGACGACAGATTGAAGAAAACGTCAGGTTTAATCGTCCTAAAGATACAAGACTAAATACATTCACCTGTTAAACCAGTAAATCTGCATCTGTCACTGCGGTTAAAAGATTTTAATAAAGCTTGTTTTTTTTTTTTTTCACAGAAAACTCGTCGCTGCCTCATGAGGGTCCAGGTCCTCAGGTTGAGAAACACTGGTCTAACGACTCACTTCTTAAGTTTGTGACGAGTCAGACTTTTGGAATCAAACGAAACATTTCAATGGATTTGTTTTAACTGTCGTGTAAATCGGATTTGTCCAGGAGAGATCCACAACAGAAAAAAGGTTGTGTTTGAACAAAATACTAAATTTGCTTCTTAAAGTGTTGATTTTTCTTTATTATGAAAATAATCATTTTATTTAAATAGCTGAGTTTAGAGCTGGGTTCATTTGGAAAATAATTAAATAAATGAATGTATTTTTGCCATTTCTAATATTGTATTTCGGTCTTCTGATATTTGCTAATTTTATCTCCTTAACACTACTCATTAACTCAGGGGTCCCCAACCACCGGTCCGGGCCCAAAACCGGTCCGCGAGCCATCTGCTACCGGGCCCAGAAGATCTTTTAAGATCTATTTTCTTTTTTATTTGATGTTTTATCACTACTTGCTTGTTCTTTACTATAAAATTATTGTGCCATTTAACTAAATAAACGGCAAATTAAAACAATAAGAGCTAAAAAATATGCACAATAATAAAGTTGTATGCATTTTGCATTGTTGTTATTGGCACAGCCTAACCTCAACCGGTCCCCGGAAAAGAAAATTGTGACTTTACCGGTCCTTGCAAGAAAAAAGGTTGGGGACCACTGCATTAACTCATTTTAACATTTCAAACAGATTTCAACACAATGAACTACATTTTGTCTCGTTTGAATAATCATGATGATAATTTATTGATCTACAAACGTCTCTGGTGGTTCATAGGTCGAGTTCTCAAATGTGACGTCATAAGTCCAGATGTGGGCGGAGCCAGTTTGTCTCCTTAACGTTTAAAGTTAATTTGAGACATTTTCGTTTTCAGTTTTGGCGTCAGAGTTTGGAGAAAAAAATACTGATATTTGATGGACATTTTATCATAAAATAAATATATAACCCTAACAGTTTTTTTGTACTGGTGAAAGATACATTTGTGATTTAGTAAATGTTTTAAAGCCATCTTCAATAAAATAGACTTTATGATTGGACTAAACTTTACTGTAGATGTCACTGAGTAAATAAAACTTGAGTAAAGTGACGTTTGGTCATGAGGTTTGTGAATATTTTGTTCTGAAATAATCGCAACATCTCCCAGGATTAAACACTAAAGACCAAACGTGAGGCTCTAGAGCAGACAAGACAACTTTTCCTTTGGGACAAACCGAACATTATTTTTCTTCGACGTTCCTTTAAAGATTCTGCAGCGTGAAGAGCCAAACCTAATGTTGCATCTGAAAGTTCAGTGCAATAGAATTGTGATTAAAACGTATTTTATTCATGTTTCAGCAGAAATAAAAACTGGTTTTGGTGACAATTTTTATTTACAATGTATTTCTAAAGACATTAACGAGTCTCAGCTTCTCTTCACAGGCCAAATTAAGCCCTTTAGGACCGAGTTTGGCCCCTGGGCCTCACTTTGGGCCTCAATGCTCTGGAGACTGATTGAAACATTTATTTATTTATGACCAGCAGCTTCTCTTTGCTTCCTGACGCAGAGACTAAAACCACCCATTTTACATTTTTATATAAATAAGTTTTTAAACATGTGTAATCAGTCACACATTTAGTTCATTTAAATCTGATGAATATTTAATATGAATATAACATTTAAACAACTCAAAATGTCTGATTAAACCTGCTTTTTATCATTATGTGTAAACTATTGTTTACTCTTGGTGTTTTTAAATCGAGGCTTAAGACAGTCCTTTTTAAACATGCTTTTTATTGAAATTTTAATTTTTTTATATGCAATGTTTTTATCATGTGATTTTATTTTTATTCATATTTATTATATTGTTGCAGTTGTATTTTTAATGTATTTTTTAATGTTGTGAAGCACCGAGTTGCTTGTGTATGAAAAGTGCTATATAAATAAAATTATTATTATTATTATTATTATGTCTGTTTATCTGTGTGTATATTTATCTTTTTAGTCATTTCTTTGATCGTACAGAAACGTGGAACAAAGTCAAAGACTGGACCTGGATGTGGAGCATTTCTGTACAAAATGTTTTTAAACACTTTAAAATTAGTTTGATTCACATTTTGTATTTCTTGGATTGTCTTAAGTTTATTCTCAGAAAAAAGCAAAAAGATTTCCATTTAATATTGTTCACTTTTACCATATTTAGACTTTTAAAGTGACAAACGTCTTAACACCAGATTAACATTTTAAATTACTCAATACTTCATTTCTTTCAATTAGAAGCTCATGTTGCAAACGACCTGTGATGCAGTATTTAGCTTCAACATCGTTGTAAAAGTGGAAATTATAATGTTCCGATAATAACTTTGTATTAATCAATTAAGTTGTTTAAGCCCATTTTCACAGAAAAGTCCACAGCAATTTCATTTGGATTTTAGACAGTGTTGATTAGGGATGCACCGATCCAGCTTTTTCAGTTCCGATACCGATCCGATACTATCTGTTGATATCGGTATCTGCCGATACCGATATCAACAGATACTTGTGTAACGACTGAAATAGCTCTTTTTTCCTTTTCAAAACATAAGACTTTTGATCATAATAGTGTTATTTATATAAGCAAGACACAACTGAACAACTTAAGAAGAAGAGAGAAAGAGAAAGAAAGAAAGAGAGCGCAAGGAGAGAGAGAAGAGAGAGAGAGAGAGAGAAGAGAAGAAAGAGAGAGAAGAGAATAAAGAGAGGAGAGAGAAGAGAAAGAGAGGGAGAATGAGAGGAGAGAGAAGGAGAGAGAGCGCGAGGAGAGAAAGAGAGAGAGAAAGAAGACAGAGAAATAGAGAGAATAGAAAAAGAGAGAGAAAGAGAGGGAGAGCAAGAGGAAAAGAAAGAGAGAGAGGAGAGAGAGAAGAGAAAAAGAGAGATAGAGAGGGAAAGGAGAGAAAGAGAGAGAAAGAAGAAAGAAAGAAGAGAAGACAGTAGAAGAGAGAAGAGAGAATTAGAAGAAGAAAGAGAGAAAGAAAAGAGAAAGAGAAGAGAGAAAAAAAGAGAAGAAAGAAGAGAGAGAGAGAGAGAGAGAGAGAGAGAGAGAGAGAATAAAATGTCAAACATTATGAGACATTCTGGCTCAACATTAGACTCATTATGTCCAATTAAACACAACTAGGATATCGGCTGAACCGATATCATAGAGCCGATACTCGATCCAGCAAAATGTCCTGGATCGGCACCGATATTCGATCCCGGTATCGGATCGGTGCATCTCTAGTTTTTGACTAATTTAACTTCAATTTTTTACTTTACAGCTTGAGACGTTTTGTTTGGCTAAAGCTAAAGATAACAAGCTAATCAAAGCTAAATAATATAAGCAGCTCACTGTTAAAAGTTCCACGTTTGTAAAGTCAATCATTTGTTCTGGATCCTATTCTCCGCACGGTAACCACACGGCCAATCAGGAGCCAGGAACTAGACGTTAACTTTTTATATTGGGTCTTGATTTAGGCAGAAAACTGGATCATGTAGGTTTTAGTAGATGAATATTTTAGGTTTTTGACAGCAGCGGTGACAAAGAACAAAGGTTTCTGTAGAAAGTGAAAGAGAAATTAACAGTTTAAAACGTACGACTTGGAATTAGACTCGTGGAAGTGTTTTAAGTCTACGACGAGACAAAGTGGGAAACAGACGAGGCAGAAAGGACTGAGCAGGACAAGACAAAGACGAGAGAAGAGAGAGCAGAGCACAGAGACAGGACGAAGAGACAGAGGCAGTGAAGAGACAAAAGGCAGAATGAGCAGGAGAAGCAGATCCAGATGTTCTCAGACGACTCCACAAAACGAGAAAACTGACTGGAGGATTCAAGTGGGATTTAGCCTAAATTTAGTCTGGTTCATATTTTCTTTATGAAACATTGAAACAGAAGACATTTTTTGGATCAAGAATGAGATTGAGGAGTGTCTAGATCAAGACGTCAGATTAGACTCTGGATATTCAGGTTCTGTTCAGGCTCTGGTACATCAGATTAGACTCTGGTTTAGGTGCTGGAGCGGGTTAAGGTTAGGGTTACTGTTACTGTTGAGGTTCTGTATCGAGCGTGGAGCGTCTGAAAACATCTTCACACACACAGACACACACGAGCCATGAAAGCTTCCACTCGTGCAGATCCGTCCCGAGCTCAGACTAAGGCCACAACCACACCATCTGTTTAGGACCAATTGTCATGTTTGGTTTTGTCATGATGGACGATGAGACGCTGCAGTGACACATGCAGGACACTCCAGGACAATTTGAGCAATTTGAACAAGCCAAACAGGAATTTGAACACAATTTGAGTTTTTGTACACGTGTGCGTGTATTTTATTTAAGCAACAGACAGCAAAGAATACAAGCCAATGTCAAGCCCAGAGGAGCTCATCACACTGTTTTAAATACAAAGGACAAAGCTAGTCAACATGAACCATGGACACAGACACTAGAGCCGCCACATAATCAGCTAAAAACCATTGGACTGGTGGAAAAGGCCGTTTAAAAAAAGCAAAGTAAAATGAGGAGCAGTTCCATATTAAAATCTGTACAGGGCCTAGTGACTGAGGCCTACAGGAGCCTACAGGAGCCTACTGAGCCTACTTCCACTGCTGGCCAAAGGAGTCCTGATAGAACTCGTGCTGGTCGGATTTGTATCCTGAATAGTTATCGGACTGCAGAGGCTGCTGGGCGATGGGAGCTGAGCCCCAGTTCTGCGCGTTAGTTTGACGCCGTTTGGAATCTGGCTGGTTGTAGCCGTCGGCTTTGCGTTTTCCGCCAACATTCGCACCGCGAACGCCGCGCACACCACGTACCGCGCCTCGGCCTCTGGGGGCGCTCCGCGCGGGGCTCCTCTGCCCCGAGGCCCCGCCCCTCGCTGCTGGAAGCCCGCCCTGGCTCTGGGCGCTCCGGCGGCCATGCCGCGCCCTCTGGCGGGGGAAGCTCCGCCCCTGGCGCGCGCCCCGCGGCCTCGGGGAGGAGCCTGGAAGTCTTCGTAGCCGTAGGAGTAGTCGTCATAACCGCGGTAACCGCCGTGGTAGTCACCGTAGTAATCGTAGTCGTAATCGTAACCGTAAAAGTCCTGAGGGTAGCCGTAACCGCCGCGGTTTCCCCCGCGGCCACGCCCCCGAGCGGGAGGAGCCATGTGGTGAGGCGGAGGAGGGTAGTAGTAGAAGTCGTCGTACCTGAGGCACAGATAAGACAGTCAATAAAAACTAAAAAACATCTGTACGTCTAAAGAGAGACAACACTTTATACCTGAGGCTGAGGTAAAACAGTTAAAATAAAACTTATACTTAACATCTACCAGAGACAAAACACTATATACCTGAGGCACAGATAAGAATGTTAAAACTTAGAAACATCTGTACGTCTAAAGAGTGAAAACAGGTAATATAAGACTTAAAAACTTATGTCTACAAGAGACAAAACACTGATTACGGCTTATACTTGACATCTAAAGACGGCCAATATTACACATTCTGAACATCTTGAGACAGAGCAGGGCCAAAGGTAATTCTTTAGGTCCAAGAAAGAAAATTATTCAGCACAAACAAGTAAATGTCCTCAGTCCTATCGTAAACCCTCTCAGTCCTATTGTAAACTCACATCTGTGTCTTGGCCGCCTGTCTCTGGGCTTTCCGCTCTTTCCTTTTCTGATCTGGAGGTTTGGCGAAGACGATCTCGATCTGTTCTCCCTCCAGCTCTTTGCCGTTCATCTCCTCCAGCGCCTGAGAGGACACAGAGAGAGGACAGGAGAGGACAGAGGGGACACAGAGGAGACACGGTTAGACTCTGGACTCTCGTACGCTTACAGACGCTCCGGTCAAACCCGTCTCTCACCTTCACGGCTCCGTCCCGCTCCTCGAAGTGGATGAAAGCGTAATCCTTGAGCTTCTTCACTCGCTCCAGTTTCCCGAACTCTCCGAACGCCGTCTCCAGAGCCTCTTCGGTCACGCCGTTGGCCAGGTTCCTCACGAAAAGCACCTTCACCTGAGATTCACACACGTTTATAGGGTTTAACGAACAGATAGAGTTATGTCTGAGAGAGACTAACGCACAAAAGGCTGCAGAAGGTATCAAAGCGTCGAGAAAAGAACCAAGAACGCTTATTTGTTTTGTTTGGATCAGGGCTGTTCAACTAATGTTTCTGGAGGGCAAAAAGGATAAAACGTCACCACTTTTGATTAAATTTAGGGTTACACTAAATATCCACAGCTCAATGTCTGCTTCAGTAAAGAAAATAACACGGCTGTAGTCTATATTTGAATTTAAAAACCAAGGTCTAAACCAGGACTTAACTAGGACCAAACAAGGTCTAAACCAGGACTTAACTAGGACCAAACAAGGTCTAAACCAGGACCAAACAAGGTCTAAACCAGGACTTAACTAGGACCAAACCAGGTCTAAACCAGACCAAACCAGGTCTAAACCAGACAAACAAGGTCTAAACCAGGACCAAACAAGGTCTAAACCAGGACCAAACAAGGTCTAAACCAGGACCAAACAAGGTCTAAACCAGGACCAAACAAGGTCTAAACCAGGACTTAACTAGGACCAAATAAGGTATAAACTAGGACCAAACCAGGTCTAAACCAGGACCAAACAAGGTCTAAACCAGGACCAAACAAGGTCTAAACCAGGACTAAACCAGGACCAAACAAGGTCTAAACCAGGACTTAACTAGGACCAAATAAGGTCTAAACTAGGACTAAACTAGGACCGATCTTTTGTCAGTAAACATTTGTGATTAAGAGCAAAAGCCAAACTTTGAAGCAGAATATAGATACATAATAAAAAATAAATAAATATAAAAAAAAGGTTAAACAGTATTGAATTGAAAATTTAGATTAAGTAATCAGAAAGGAAAATGTGATTAGAATTTTTCCAGCCCTAAAATCAGTCTAAGGTGGAGTCGCTTTGTTTTAAACTGGAAAGCAAGAGAAAGTATTTTTTTGTAATAGTGAGGAAAATGGGTTTTAGGCTTGTGGTGTAAAGCGCTTGGTCAATCTTGTGTTTTTTCTTAAAAGAACTTAAATTGGATACAAGTTAGATTCATGTATTTATCTGCGTAAAAACCAGCTTTCACTCAACCCGATGTGCGCAGACCTTTACTCCTGCTGTGTGTTTGTGTGTGAAGAGTTTAGTACTGCTGTGTGTGTGACCTCTGACCTTGGCCATGACCTCGGGTCGGGGTCCTCGATGGGGTCGGCCCACTCCACAGTCACAGTCACGTTATTCCACACTTTGACCTTCCCGCTCATGAGTCTGCGCCGAGCCTGAGCCGCCGACTTGTGATCCTCGAACTCCAGGAAACAGAAGCCTCGGTTCTTCTTCTTATCGTCCGGCTGGTGGTACAAGATCACGTCTGTCAGGCCCTCTGAAGAGAAAAGACACAAAATATACAATAAAACAGACAAAATATACAATAAAACAAGAGTCTGGTGGTACAGATCACGTCTGTCAGGCCCTCTGGAGGAAAAACACACAGAATATTTAATAAAACTAAAGTCTGGAGAAGAAAACGTGCTTTAAGATTCACTCTATTCACACCAAACCATAAAGAACCCAGCGAGTGTCTGACCTGTGACTTTGGCGAACTCCTCCTGGATCTGCTCCTTGGTTTTACTCTTGGGAATCGAACCCACAAACAGACGGTTGTTGGCCACAGAGATGCAGACGCCGATGTGTTTGCCCCGGTCGGATCTCGTAGTTATTGTACTGGAGCGAAACAAGACAGAGCGTTAGAACCTCTCAGTGTATATACAGTTTCTCACAGTTTGACGGCCTCCATGGCTTAGAACACTTATAATTTACAGTTTCTCACCAGTTTGACTCTTAAGTTCTGTTATATTTAGTGTTTCTCACCAGTTTGACGGGCCTCCATGGCTTTAGAACAGTTTAATTTCTGATTTTCTCACCAGTTTGACGGCCTCCATGGCTTTAGAACTTTTATATTTACAGTTTCTCACCAGTTTGACGGCCGTCCATGGCTGCCTCCTTGGTGGCAGAACGTGACGAAAGCGTAGCCGCGGTTGATTCCGCTCAGGGGCATCATCATGAGCCTCATGGTCCCAGATCAGACCTGCTTTTTCAAACAGGAGGAACCAGCTCGTCTTCAAACAGGTCCCGAGGAATCTTCCCCACGAAGATCTGCGACAGAAACAGATAAACATGAGTTTTCTGAGTCTCTGCGCTGGTCAGGAGGAGCTGCTGAAGAGGGAGTGTGCAGCGGCTGGGGAGGGTTGTGGGTAGGGGTGTCAAGATTATGAGGTTAAATGATAATCGTGATTATTAAAGTCACAATATAATTGTAAGAACAAAAAAAATTATGATTGTGGCAAATTTTGAAATGCATCTAAATTCTTATAGTTCACTCTATTGAAACTTGCCTGAGCAGCCAGCCCCTCCTACATTCTGTTTGATGCAGAAGGGTCTGAAACCAAAGACGGAGCCAGTGATTTGTCGTCCAAAGTTAGGACGATCCAATCACAAACGTGATTTAAAAATCCAAATACTGGTGTTAACAGAAGGCCAAAAGGTTGTACTTTAAAACAATCCATGCACAGTTTAATATTTTAGATCCAATATTAAGCTTTTTAAAATCATTCTAAACTAAACAAAAGTTTTTGTTACATTAGCGTTTTATGTTCATTAGGATATTTGATTTCATAGAATTGGTCACAAATGTGAGGAAAAGCAACAATTAAAATGAAATTAGGTCATAATCGTGGATAATCACTACATCGTGATATTTTGTCTTGCAATAATTGAAACACTAAAATTTCATATCGTGACATCCCTTTGTGGGAAGGTTGCACACTCACCTTGGTTCCCGAAGGAGGCTGGGTAGGTTGTGGGAGGGTTGTGAGTGTGTGTGAGGGTTGTAGGAGGTTGTGTGGGTAGGTTGCAGACTCACTTCTGTCCCACAGGAGGTGTGGAAGGTTGTGTAAGTTATGGGAGGGTTGCAGACTCACTTCTGTCCCCACAGGAGGGTGTGGAAGGTTGTGTAAGTGTATGGGAGGGTTGCAGACTCACTTCTGTCCCCACAGGAGGGTGTGGAAGGTTGTGTAAGTGTATGGGAGGGTTGCAGACTCACTTCTGTCCCCACAGGAGGGTGTGGAAGGTTGTGTAAGTGTATGGGAGGGTTGCAGACTCACTTCTGTCCCCACAGGAGGGTGTGGAAGGTTGTGTAAGTGTATGGGAGGGTTGCAGACTCACTTCTGTCCCCACAGGAGGGTGTGGAAGGTTGTGTAAGTGTATGGGAGGGTTGCAGACTCACTTCTGTCCCCACAGGAGGGTGTGGAAGGTTGTGTAAGTGTATGGGAGGGTTGCAGACTCACTTCTGTCCCCACAGGAGGGTGTGGAAGGTTGTGTAAGTGTATGGGAGGGTTGGCAGACTCACTTCTGTCCCCACAGGAGGGTGTGAAAGGTTGTGTAAGTGTATGGGAGGGTTGCAGACTCACTTCTGTCCCCACAGGCGGCTTGGGGAGGTTGTGGGAGGGTTGTAGACTACGGCTGGGCAATATTAGGGCTGGGCCATTAATCAAATAATCGAAAAATTGAAAGATCGAATCAAACAGAATCGTCAGTTATTTGGTGGTGGGTTTTGAATCAAAAGATCGAAAACCAATCCTTTGTTAGTAAAAATATACAGTGAAAAAGAAATCTAATAAATGGGACATATTTAAAGTTTTTGTTTTGTTTATGTTCATGAATGGCATTTTTCATTTATTTTTGAAAAGGTTAAACAAAATCGAATCGAAAATTGAGATTGACCAATATGAGGAAAAAAAGTGATTATATTTTTCCCCAGATCGCCCAGGCCTTGGCAATATTGTGATAAAATAGTGAGGTCATGCCTGTGACCATCTGCTTTTCTGATGATTTCCAATTTTTCCATTTAATGCATCTGTTTGTTCATGTATGGACATATACATATATTATATATTTTTCTAACCTACTTCTCTGAGCTTCTCAAAGTTGCCAGGTCTGCTTCACTATAACGATCAATAATCAATCATTTGGAAAACTGCTTTAATGGAAAGTTTTTCATGTTAGATTTACAAAAACCTATCCATTTATGCCTGAAACAGATTTTTAGCATATTTTCGTATCTAAAAGACATTTTTGATGTCAGAAATTGTTAAAAACTTGTTTTGCAGTGACACAATGTTATAACTGTTTAAATGACTTAGTTGATCAAAATCGTGATCTGGCTCCAGGAAAACAGTAAATTTTTTTTTGCCATATCGCCCAGCCTTATTGCAGACTTACCTCCGTCCCCACCGGCGGCTGGGGGAGGTTCTAAGAGGTAGTGTGAGCGTGTGGGAGGGTTGTAGGAAGTTGTGGAAGGTTGTAAGAGTGTGTCTAGGTTTGTAGGAGTGTGTGGGAGGGTTGTAGACTCACCTCTGTCCCCACAGGCGGCTGGGGGAGGGTTGTAGGAGTGTGTGGTAGTGTGGGAGGGTTGCAGACTCACCCCTGTCCCCACAGAAGGCTGGGGAAGGTTGTGTAAGTGTTGTAGGAGTGTGTGGGAGGGTTGTGCACTCACCTCCGTCCTCACAGGCGGCTGGGGGAAGTTGTGGGAGTGTGTGGGAGGGTTGTAGGAGGTTGTGTGAGTGTGTGGGAGGGTTGTAGGAGGTTGTGTGAGTGTGTGGGAGGGTTGTAGGAGGTTGTGTGAGTGTGTGGGAGGGTTGTAGGAGGTTGTGTGAGTGTGTGGGAGGGTTGTAGGAGGTTGTGTGAGTGTGTGGGAGGGTTGTAGGAGGTTGTGTGAGTGTGTGGGAGGGCTGCAGACTCACCTCCGTCCCCACAGGCGGCTGGGGGAGTGTGTGGGAGGTTGTGTGAGTGTGTGGGAGGTTGTGTGGTAGTGCTGCAGACTCACCTCCGTCCCCACCGGCGGCTGGGGGCTGTCGTAGATGCTCTCGGGCGGCGGTCCTCCGTACTTCCTCTGGCCGGTGGTCACGTCCAGGGTGTAGCCGGTCCGGTCCAGCAGCTCTTTGATCTTCGCCTCGTCCGGACCTTTGTTTGTGTCGGACACTTTGGTTCCGGTTTTCTCCCGCTGTCGGAACGTCTTCATTACGCCGCACAGGAACGCACTCTTGTTCTGAACACACGAGATTAAAAGTAGAAAAACTATGAGCGCCACCGCAGTTTTAAAAGTCACGCAGCGTCCCTGAACTCATCCTCACGCTACCGACACGTGCGTTACAAAACAAACATGGCTCAGGTAGTGCATGCGCTATAAAGAGATGAAGACTTTTTAACAACGTGGACCTGGACAGACGTGTGCAGGGCGTGTGGAGCGGCGTTTGTGGGCCTCGTGGAGCTGGAATCAGGACTTGGACAAACTCGTGTGTCATGGAGCAGCGATAACACTCTGGATGTACCGTTTCTGTCTGAATGTTTTCTTCTCTTCATGTCGCTTGAACGGAACAGAGGTGAGCGAACTAACTTGTCCAAATACGCAGAAAAGTGTCGTGCTTTATTGAACACACCACACGCAGAGACGAGTTCGTGCGCTTGGCTGTGTTATCACGGGCGTCTGTATTTGTGCTATATAGTTAATACACATCTCCAGCTCTTTACCGTCACAAGTTGTGTAGCTTAGAAGCTTAGAATAAGATTGACAAAACTAACAATGTTCTATAACGAATGAGCATTATTGTGTCTATAATACACGCCTTGTTTGTGAAATTACTGGAAAACGTGGACGACTAAAGCTTGTTTTTGAGCCGTTTAAGCCTTAAGATGATACTATAGTCTATTACAAAATATAAAGACGATTTGACTATAGTAAAAAATGAGTATCGCCCAAGCCTACTACCTGATTATGTTTACATAGCAGTAGTACATGTGTCTGTGTGTGCGTACAGACTGACCTGAACATGTGACAGGTCGCTCTCCTTAAACTGCAGCAGCACTTGTAAAGCTCCTTCTTCGTTAAATTCTTTCAGAGCTTCGATGGCTCGTTCGTCCAGGTCACTGTGAGCCACCAAACCTACAACAGGAACAAACAAGTTTAGATACAGTCCTACAAGAAAGACCGAGCCAGCAGACCTACAACAGGAGCGCAGAATCAGACCCCAAACCTGTCTGATTTCATTCTACAGACTCATTACAAATGTCTTAATTAGGGATGTGTACCGAGACCCGGTTCCATAGCAGCCCCGGTGCTGCGTCTTAACGGTTCACTGGATGAATAAGCTCCAGGCCTGTCAGTTCTATTCTCGGTTCGGACGGCGCATGTTTTATAAAATCTGTCCCGTTCACGCGCCTCATCAATCCTGCTCGGTGTCGGTACATTTTGGAGCCACACACACACGCAGGCGGAGAGAACAACCAGACACCGCACACTCACCGGGACAGAGCAGCGCCAACGAGCCGCGTGGATGAAGTATAATACACAGGACGCGTGTCCGGGATAGAACGCCTAATCTGACACAAACTCTGATCATTTGTGGAATAAGCACAGCACAGCATGCAATTATCAGTGGAAAAAAAAAGCAATTGATTGTTTTTTTTGTGAGTAAAAGTATCGATAAGAGAACCACTAAAAGACCGGACTGATAAGAGTAGCAGTAGTAGTAGTAGTATCGATAAATCCTTAACAGTACCCATCTCTAGTCTTAATGTATGGTTTTAACTTTCTACAGTGTTTCTGCAGGATCGAGAAGTCAAATGTAAGACTTTAAGACATTTTTAAGACCAGAAAACATAAAAAAGTTGGGGCCTACACAGTGACAAGGACAAAGAGTCTGTTTGAGAAGCACTTAGACAAGCTTCTATAGATCCTGCACAGCTTCTAGGATAAATTTAGGAATCCGAGAGAATCGTGTTTCAGTCTAAATCATCTCCCTGAATCTAAGCCGGGTTTGTCTTTTTGCTGCTTCTCTAAACTCTGCTAGTGTGTTGTCCTGTGCGCTGGGACAAAGCGTCACGTCGTACCTGCCACGTAGAGCTCGTCTAACTTCTCTGCCACGGCCTGAGGAAGTCCGGCCTCCAGCAGAGCCGGAAAACTCTCCGAACGCTCCGTGGAGGCAGTGTCCATGGGCTCCTCCGTGCCGTTCCCGTTCACGTGATCAGACGCCATCTCTAAAGGACACAAGACAGGGAGTTACACCTCTGAAAAGACACAAGAGAGAACATACAGAGTGAAGTCTCTGTAAAACACAGACACTGAGCCAAGTCTCTAAACACACGAGAACAGTACAACAGCTGTAGAAATACAAAGGAACGTCTCCAAAAGCAGTAAAGTTATTAAAGTTGTCTTCATAGTCAAAACCACTTTGAGCGACTGCAACAATTAAACAGACCAGTCGTGATCAGCAGAGTATAAAAACCACAAGTGTTTCTGTGAATGGGTGAGTATTTTGACGTTATAATTGTCTGGTAATGACATTTATCGACGCTGACATCAGGTTGAAGAGGTTTTCTCAACTTTGTGACTTGCTTCAGTTTGACGTCACAGAATCAACATTTCTGATCCAGATTCACAGCAGACGTGTGACTGTCATGTGTCGAGTGTGAACGGTTCTTTCATTTCATCCACTGCTCCTTTAAACTGTGGAGTCCCCCAGGGTTCAATCCTCGCGCCTGTTCTCTTTGCCCTGTACCTCCTCCCACTGAGGGAAATCTTTAAAAAGCATGGCGTTTTATATCACTTTTATGCGGACGATTGCCAAATTTACCTGCCACTCAAAAAACGCACGTGCCCCCTGGCACCTCTTTTAACTTGTCTCAGTGACGTCAAGGCTTGGTTGGCCCACAACTTTTTAAGTCTTAATGAGGGTAAAACTGAGGTCATTGTGTTTGGCAACCCTGACCCCCTCATGGACTTGGGCCCACTCAACCGGCAACACAAATCAACTGTCACCAACCTTTTGACAATGATTTTAAACTTGACAAACACGTGAACGCAGTTGTCAAGTCTGGCTTTTATCACTTGCGGCTTTTATCCAAAGTTAGACCTTTTTTATCTTTTAAATCTTTTGAACAAGTCGTGCACGCTTTTATCTCTTCTCGTTTAGACGACTGTATTGCACTTTTTAACGGTATCAGCCAACACGCACTTTCCCGTCTACAGTTGGTCCAAAATTCTCTCTTTTAACCGGCACTAAAAAACAAGAGCACATCACTCCGATTTTAGCTTCGTTGCACTGGCTTCCCGTTCGTCTTAGAGTTGATTTTAAGATTTTATTGTTTGTTTATAAAGCTCTGAATGGGCTGGCACCTCTTTACATCTCTGACCTCATCCTCTTTAGTTTTCAAAAAGGTTAAACAAAATCTAAACATTGAGATCCATCAATATGAGAGAAAAACAGAACGTGATGTTTTTCTCAGTACTGCCAAACATGAGCCTGACTCTGACTCTAAAAACTGTAGGAACTCTGGCTCCAAAACTCTGCAAAAGTCTGATTGTGTAGTTTTGCAGCAAAAGCACACTCACTGTGGGACGTTTACTTAAGCAACAAACACTGATATAAAAAAAATTCAACAACAAAATCTACTGAAAACTCATAAATAATCCAAACTAAAAACCCCAGGGGAACACTTCCAGCTTGGTGAAGCCTTACTCACAGGTGATTTAACTAGAATTATGTTTTTAACAGTGTCTTAGCCTCCACAGTCTGACCACTCTGAAACTATCCACACAAACATAACACAATATTCTGTTACACATCGGTAATTCTCACACTATGATTCTGTCTTTTTCCAACGGCACACTTAACTCACATTCACATTTTAACTCGACACTGTCCAGGACTTTTCTTCAGAACCTGGGAAAACTCATCCACACAAACAGTTCCATAAAGAGTTTGTTTTCAGGACCTAATTCACTTTTTAATTAACCGTTTTTAGTTCAAGTTTAAAACAAAAGAGCAGAGAAATGTGGCAAATTCAGAACTTTAAAGCTAATTATGTCCAAAACTTTCAAACCCGCCACAACCCTAAATTTCTCCAAGGCTTAGAAGCAGGATTAGAACTTTCCTGAGTCGTCCATGTTTTCTGTGACATGTTCTTCTGCTCAAACAGCCTGAACAGTCCAGGGGTCTCATTTATAAAGCCTACTTACGCAAAAATGAGCCTTGAAAAGTAGGGAGCGGCTTTTTACGTAAAACTTGAGATTTATAAAAACCATCTTGAACGTGAAACATTACGTATCTCTCCTGCACATTTTGGAGGTTGCGTATGTGAGACAGACTTCACTTAAACATGACTCAGAGGCAGGAGACACGTGAGAGGAGAGGACGGCAGGTTTGAGGAACATTTGAAATGGGCAAATATGACTTTATTAAAAAAAAAAAAAGAAAAAGAAAGATATATTTAAATATAAAGCTATATTTTCTGTTATTTTTTTATATAGGCCTAGTTTCACCCACATAAGCTCATAAAGCTTATGTGGGTGAAAGATTTGCGCTCTTGTGTCACACGCACAAGCCTGCGTCCCGCCGTCTTTTCCTCTCGTTGCTGCTTCTTCCCAAACCCCGGACCACAGGGCAGACACGTCCTTTATGCACACAAACCCCCGTCTGCGCTACAGGCTTTACACGAGCGATATGACTTTTCACCCTTTCATGTCTGTTTAACGATCTTTACAGCTGCACCAAAGCAGTGATTCTGATAAAGTAGGCAACCAGTGTGTTTTCAATGACAGTGTGTTTTCAATGACAGTGTGTTTTCAATGACAGTGTGTTTTCAATGACAGTGTGTTTTCAATGACAGTGTGTTTTCAATGACAGTGTGTTTTCAATGACAGTGTGTTTTCAATGACAGTGTGTAAAAGTGTCTCAGAGAAGCAAAGATCACTCTTGAATCAACTTCCCTCTGAGCCAGTGCGATGTGTTCAGCTGCAGCGTGTCTCCTCTGCTCCTCCCTCTGCTCCTCCCTCTGCTCCTCCCTCTGCTCCTCCCTCTGCTCCTCCCTCTGCTCCTCCCCCTGTCAGTCAAACTCACTCATTATCAGCTCATGTTTATTTAAATGGCTCATTTGCATATCCGTTTATGGTGAGACTGAAGTGTGAAGGGGGCGTGGCCTGAAGTGTGAAGGGGGCGTGGCCTGATGTGTGAAGGGGGCGTGGCCTGATGTGTGAAGGGGGCGTGGCCTGAGGCGGGATTCTGGCCGCAGATTTCTGCTGCTCAGTAGGAAAGAGCGCTTATGGAAGGTTTTATAAATCTGGATAATTTTTCACTTCAGGTCAAATCTGTTTTTTTCGTAGTAGCTTTTCCAAGTAGATTTTTACGCACTCTTTTATAAATGAGACCCCAGGTCTGTGGGTCATGTTTTTGTTCACTGTGGACTCTGTCAAAGCACAAACTTCAGGCAAAAACACCAAAGGCTAAAGAATAAAGATGCATTTGTGACTCTGATTCTTCGGTTTAGCACATTTAATCCAAATCACAATTAGCAAGTTCACAAAAGTTCACAAAAGCTGCAGTTTATGATCATTTAATTCTCAAACAAAACAACCATGTAGATTAAATCTGGTTAAAATAGCTCTTGTGTGATTAGATATTTCATGTATCAGTTCATCTTTATCATATTTCATGTTGTCAATTCTCCAAACACACTTTAATGTGAAGTCTGAATAAATCACATCAGCTGCAACAAGTTAATTGATTAATCAATTCACAGTCAATTATTATTTAAATAATCGTCAACTAATTTAGTAATAGAATAATTGTTACTAGTTTTACTTCAGAAATGCCACGTACTGACAAAACCTCAGACTGAACAGAAATGATGAACAAAAAACCGTTTACAGAATTAATTAGAAAAATAATGCAGTTAAACAAGATTGTGATTGTGGTGTACATTAAGTCAGACTAATAAAAATGTTGGTCGAAGAGGCCCAAATGAGAGAAAAACTGACTGAAATATCTCTTTGTAAAGTTCACAGTCTAACTTTCTTCATTTTTAGTGTTGAAAAACTCGTTTTGTAGCATTTTTACTATGAACGACTATAATACTTCATATTTCATTTTTGGACAAACTATTGCACAACTTTACTCGACACGTATCGTATCGAAGGAGTTTAACACGCCTCAGCACTAGAGACGTCAAGATTATTAGTTTAATCAATAATCATGATTATTCAAGTTACAATATAAAAACAAAATAATATTCTTAGTAAGTAATTCAATTCTTACAGTTCACTTTATAGAAACTATGGATGTACAAAATATAGGGCATGGGTATCGATAAGATTTTATCGATATCGATGCCATTATCGATTCCTCTTATCGATCCGATTCCTTATCAATTCTCTTATCGATTCTTAAAATTATGTGTTTTATGTATCTAGATTTAAAAAATGTATTTTAGCTCATTTCAATACATTTAGACAATGATGTGGACTATATTATGATGATTACTAATTAAATATAGACTAAATGAAGAGCAGAAATAATATTTCAGAGCTAGAAGCATAAACTATTTTGATATTGATAACACTAATAACGCTATGTAAGGGTGTAACTTTGGCCACGTGAAGTCCTGGTTCTACACACATCACACTCTCCCTGCGCTCACCAGGCCTTTCTCTTTCTCTGTGTCCCACAAACTGTGCTACAGTAGCCTAGTTGTTTTATTCAGAAAGTCCGCTCCAGGTGACGGTCTGCGCTTGGAGAAGGCGGAACAACGCGCTTCAGTCAGAGGCAAAACGCACATGTCTCCGGACCGGCTGTGGGTGCGCTGGTCAGGACGCAGGCACGCACAACGGACCTGTCCGTATACACGGGACACAGCTCGCTTAGAGACGGATAATTCGTGCGCTCCGAGGCCGCGGACACAATTTACTTCGGGGCTGACACTGCTGACAGTTGTGGGATCCGAGGAGACGGAGGGGAAAGTGAGAGAGAGGTCGCCCAGGCTCGAAGAAAACGCACACAAAGTGTACATTAGGAGCGCGGGAAAGAAAGTTTTATACCCCCCCAGCTGACGGTAGATGCACGCGCCTATCCTTCAAACATTCATATAATGGAGGAAGCTTGCCTGTCACGGCGCTGGGTGTGTGAGCCACATGTGCGCCACATGTACATATTGTCTCCGTTTCTTCTCTCTTTCCTGTGCGCGCTGTGCGTAAACGCGCTGTATCCACGTGAATTGGTGAGAGACTTAGGCTTTGCCAAAGCTAAAACACTTGTGCTTGTAATGAAACTGAACTGAATAGCCCAGCGTGAGGGTTGAAGTTTACGCAGTATTTAAAGGCACAGCGGCCCAAAAGCAGCATCGATAAGAAGAATCGATAAGAGAGGAGACTAACGAATCCAGTGGATTGCTAAAAATAGAAACCGGTTCCCAAGTAGAACCGGGCTCTCGATACCCATCCCTAACAAATATCAGTTACAGTTCTGGCAACAGCTAGAAAAAAACACCAATAATATTTGGAAAATATTTTGATGCTATGCTGGCTTTGGACCTCTGACATGGCAAACTTTTACATCTGAATGCAGCAGAGGATTTTCCATTGAGGGTCCTTTGCATTTTGGGATTTCAGACAGTTTAAACATTTATGAACTTGTTTCCTTATTAAGGCGGTGCATTTTTCCAGAGATACTTGGCCTCAGATTTGACTCAAGTCTTGTAGTCAAGTTTCTCTTACATTCTAAACAAATAATCAAACAATCCCAAAAGTCCCAGCTCTAAAAACACCACAGTTAGATCCTTTACCATCCAGACTCTGCTCATTATGTAAACCTGATGTAAATGTGTCTGTCTGTCCGACTGCAGCAGCTCAAACAAACTCACATTAAACTGGACTCAAGTCTGTTTCACAAACTTATATTTCTGACATTATTTCAGCACAAATCTCTCTCGTCCTCGTGTCTGAAGGCTCTGTAGCACAAACTGCAACGCAAAGTGTCAAATCCTTTAGTTTTCAAATAAAGCTGCAACAAGTTAATCGATTGACCGCAACTAACAGATTATTGAATTAACTACTTTAAGAATTCAGTAATCTTAACTGGTCTTTACAGGTTTCCAAACGTACATTGACAGAAATAAATTTTGTCTGACTCTAATTGAGCTGCATTTTTAACTCAGACAGTACACAGCCGTCTCTTTTTGTCCCAATCTGCTGCAGTTATTTAGATTCTTAGTGGAAAATGCAAAGTTTACTAACCTGCAAGTAAAAAAGTTAGCTCTTAAATACGTCAGTGTTACTAGTGCTGTATATTTATAGTTCTATTGTGATTATTTCAAGTACAGGAGCTATTTTTGCTTTTCAAAATGAGCAAATGCTTCTCCATTTTTGCAAAATATATTTGTATGATTGTTCCAGTTACAAATCTTTTAACCTTCGTGTTATCTTTGGGGTGTTTTGACCAAGTTTTGATTTTGTTTGTCAATCAAATAAAATTCTCTGATCCCATCAACATAAAACTTTCAGGCGTCGGTCCCAGATTTCTGCACAATCAGTACACATTTTTGAAAAAATGTGTTAAAAAGTGTAGCATCTGTCGTCTTCCAGTCATTTTGAGAACCAGGCGAGGGACTTTCACCGGAAAAAATACAGAACAGTTAGAAATATAAGATTTCTGTCAAACTTAGACAACTGCTGCTCTAACCTAAACTAGTTTTTACTTTATTAAATAATTTAAAAAAACATAAAAAATAATTTAAGGTGCCTAAAATGACTTACACAATAAAAAATAAATACATGTGCACAAAAACTGCATAAAGAAACACCTACAAAAAAGTTCCTCAACATTATTGTAACTACGTTCAAGTAAAAATGACCCAGAGAGGAGCAAAGACGACAGCAGGGTTCAGGCAATAATAATCTGAATTCTGTCAATTATGAACTTGTGGACTAAGTTTAGTTTTAGGCTTTGTCTGGAGCCAAACTTTCGATTAATTGAATGAATAATCACCCAGCTAATTCAATTGTTTGAAACATGTTTAATCCAGACAGAATCCGCTCCAAAACCTTCACAGCTGCTCAGGACAGACTCTTAAAGAACACGGCACTAACCTCTTACAAAATCATCACATTGAAATAACATAACCACAGTCTTTCCACTTACAGTATCAATTATCTTTATTCATGAGTAATGGATCAAACTGTTATGTTAAGAGTCACATTTTAAATAGGGCTGCAGTTCTTTAGTCGTTTAGTCAATTAATCGGTCGATGGAGTCTTGGTCGACCAAAATTTTATTAGGCGACTCATTCTTTGATGTAGATTATAAGGAATTTGTCTTCAACATCAACAGAATCATTGGTGTGAACTGACTTTTTATATAAACACTGTTTCCTCTTCATTTTCTGTACAAACTAGAGTTTTTGCATCAACTACAGAATATTGAGTCTTTTTGAGCAAGGAATAAACTTGATCCTTGATACCACAATGAGAATTAGAATGCCCGTTTAAGAAAGTCAGATTTATATAAAAATGCAAGTTTATGATCAAACATTTTAGTTTCAAACCAGTTTTGATGAAACTCAAGATTTCAAAACTTTTCAGAAAATGTGATTTATTTTTTTTTTTTCAGAAACAGAGTTTGTTCAAATGTGTCCCGTTAATGTGATCGATATTTGTTCAAATGAGAATCTAAATTTCGACACCAGTTTTAGCTTTTGATTTGCAATATGTTTGACAACTCTACTTTTAGCTTCCAGTGTTAAATTTGGCGAAAGATTTTAATTTAGTTTTAGTCTTAGTCTTCCGACTAAATTTACTTTCCATTTTAGTCTAGTTTTAGTCATCTGATCCGTCCTAGTTTTAGTCACGTTTTAGTCGACTAAAATCTAAATCGATTTAGTCAACTAAAAGCTTTTCACTGGTATATTGTGACTTTTTAAATGGGTCATAAAACTATCTTCTTTGAACTGAGATTGGAATTTGCAAACATTTCACACTGCTTAATCAAACACAAATACCAATTGCACATTAGATATTATTTGTTCGTGTATTTGCGACGCCGAAGTCAGAGATCGATGCTTGTGCACCTGTACACTGCAGGTGCTTGTGACTGCAGCCTGCAGGTTTGCAGACAGACTTTTTCGCACAGCTCATCTGTGGTTTGTGAATGAAGCCACAGACAAAAAATATGTCTCTAAAACTTTTGTGTTGCTGGATACCTGGACTTGTTTATTGTGTTGCTTTCAACGTCTCTTTTCCAAGAAACGCACCGGGCATCGCCGCCGTCAACTCCGCTACGGAACTTGCAGAGGTTAGGCCTATTATTTCATCAGCTGTTTTGTTCATAACTTTGGCAATATAAGGCGGATTGTCAAAAAATAAAAACTCACTAAAAGCTTAGACTGTGTAGAGCAGATATGTAGATTCAAAATTTCTTCTATCAGTGTTTCATTTCGCCGTATTTGCTCTTAATGACTTGACTTATTAATTCCAGGGAGAGGAGAAGTCTTCCTCTCGTTTAACGCCTTTAGCACTTTGGCAATGGTTTATTTTAGTGTTTTAAAGCACAGGCTGAGTGTGGGTTCCACGGCAGCAGTTACTGAAGGGACAGGTGAGATACAGAGCACAAGAAGAAGCAAAGACGCACAGCGCCAGGTAGAGGAGGGAGGGGGGGAGAGAGGAAAAAAAGTGAGAGAGAGAGAGCGGAGCGAGGCAGCAGCATCGTTCTTCAGCAGTGAGTAGGCTATTAAGTTTTAAACAGTTGAAGCAACATTTGTATATTAATCAGAACACGCCAAGGCGCGCTGTGATTGGCTTTTAACAGCTTCTCGGCAGCAGTCGGCTCTGTTCGGCAACACACAAAACAATACGCGCTGTGATTGGCTCTGACAGCGGCCGCAAGTTCCACTCACTTCATCTCTCCTTCTCCCCGACTTTCTTTCGTCAGATTTTGTTTTTGTCTCGTCTTTTTTTCGTTGACGAAAATGTCGGCCTTTATCGTCATTTTTTAGTCATTTGATGTCATTTTATTTAGTTTTCGTCTCGTTTTCGTCTGTAAAAAACCTTCGTGGACGAAAAATTTTCGTCATAGTTTTCGTCAACGAAATGAACACTGTTAGCTTCAGAGCCTTTGCCACGCCCCCTTTTAGTCGATTAATCGGTCGATGGGACATGTTTTTAGTCGACCAAGAATGTCTTTGGTCGACTACAACTTCAACTTATCATTACATCCAAATAACATCCGACTGGAGAGATTCTTTATTCACAAAACAGATGAGAGTGAATTCAAACTCACTGACTCAGGACGTTTACATGGAGCCAGGAAAACCAGATAACTAGCCTGGTCTGATTTAAACCAGTTCTCCAAAGCTCATGTAAACCCGGGCAGACGTATTGAGGAGCTGTAAACCAGTTTTCCGTGGTCCGGACTCATGTAAACAGACAATCGGTCAGCAGCTGGACAAATGGAACCACTGCACACTCCACATTTCAACAATAAAGTTATAATTTTTACAACACTAAAGCTCCTGCACGTACAGCCTTCTGTTGAACTACACGCAAGGTTCGTACAGATTTTAACTTCAGGTTTTCCATGATTTTTCAATGACTTCTCCCAAAAACAATTCAACTTTTCCATGATCTTGAACTTTTCAATCAACAACCGTCTTTCATTCACTGATTAAGACAAAAACGCAAACACTGCATCAAGTTTTAGGAGGCAAGAAAACAGTTTTAGCTCAAGAACGATAAATATGATTATCCCATGGTCAGTGAGGATTCAAATGTTAACTGGCTGCATTATAATCGTATATACGCACACGTAGTTCGGCAGGTTAAATCACCTA
The DNA here is from genome assembly GCA_038363315.1 of Mugilogobius chulae. Taxonomy (NCBI): domain Eukaryota; kingdom Metazoa; phylum Chordata; class Actinopteri; order Gobiiformes; family Gobiidae; genus Mugilogobius; species Mugilogobius chulae. The sequence continues at coordinate 19,713 of JBBPFD010000222.1, read as the reverse complement.
CATATCAATGCGCTGAATACGTCTCCACGGCAACGTAACATCTGAGCAAAACCAATGAACTGTTGACAGGCCGAGATGGAAGAGAAGAGTCTGTCTGACTCTTTCATAATAAAACTTTGCTTTCAGCGGTATAATGTTGAGGTTTTTATTGTGCAGTACACACAGGAAGTGATACTTTTGGTTGACGGTGACTTGACAGTCTTGACACAATTAGCTAGCGCGAAACTTTCTAGTTTTTGATAGACTCGTGTATTGGATATTTTAAGCAACATGAGGACGGACATCGCATTTTGTGAGCGTGGACTGGGATTTTAGCACAGAGACACACAATGGTCGGAATACATCGCCTGCACAGGCTTTGAAAACTGAGAGACCGCTACTTCTCGAACTACTCCTCCATCCTGAGGTAAATAAACACGTGTGACTGAGAGAGAGGGAGAGATCTCTCCTCCGTCTCTCTCTCTCTACAACAGCCTGACAACAGCAGCTGTGCATTTGAACGTAAACATGCTATGTTGCCGCTGTTAAGCCCGGACACAATAAAAGTAGACCCAAAGATACAATTTTCCGAGCAAAATTTTGAGATTAGTGAACGAACTGTACGTCTATATTAAAGTTTTTAGACGTTTGACCAGGTATAAGCGGATTAAACAACTCGGAGCCTGTGCATTACACAGATATAATAGACTCCGCGTCGTGATGTTCTTGACTCCGCGTCGTGCATTATATCTGTGTAATGCACGGCTCCTCGTTGTTTAATCCTTACTTAAACATTCACTCAATAAAGTACAACCCGACCTAAAGACATGTCAGGAATATGAGCTCCACAGTTTGAGAAACACTGACTTAAAGTATCAGAAACACTTCAACAGCACGCTACACCACTCTTAACACGAACAATCCAGCCCAGACTGATACAAACACAAACAACTTCTGTTCATCAAGTTCATCCACAAACACTTCATCCACCACTGAGTCCAACCACAACACCTGAAACAATTAATACAACATGTATTTAGGTTTGTTTGAATTTTGATTTGTTGATTGTGTGTTATTGTGCCGTTTGGAAGATATGCAAAAGCTGAACATCGAGCACATTGTTTATGGAAAACAAACGCTTCAAATGAACAATGACAAAAAAATAATCCAATTTCAATGGATGCATTTATCAAATCGCTGCCACACTAGCTCTGAAATAAATTCTATTATTAAACACAAGTCTAAATCTTCACGAATCCTGGTCAGAAATAATCCAACTCTCATAAACCTGCAGCCAAACTACAGCTCGTTTTAGGTTATACAGAGTAAGAAAAAGACAGATTACTTATATATCCCCAGATTTTCAGCCAACTCCATCACTTTTGTTGTCTTCTCTTTAAAGACGTAAATCCTTCTGATCCAGTGAAAGAAAACTACAAGACAACCACAAAAATAAGAGACAGTCGACTGATTAATCGACTTAACTCAGAATCTACATCTGATACAACACATTTATACATCTTAAAACAGTTATAAACCAACAATACAAACAGACAGCATCGTAAACAGACCATTATGTTTGATGAATTGACTTTAAATCATTTTATTTCTGTAAAAGCTTCTTCATTCAACGCATTTTGCCAAAACAGAGATTTAATGCGAGAATAAACATGTTTATCTAAAAAAAACTCAAATAAGAATCCTGGTGCGTGAAGTAAAACAAAAGCATCACACGTAAATAATCTGCAAATGCACAGCAGAAAGTCCAGTTTGAGGCCGGAAAACAGCGCGTGCGTCCGGGCTTTGGCGCCATCGCGGAGCTGGGAGTGAATGAAAAGGGAAACTGTTCCTAATCTGGCGCTTTTAGCAGGAATTAACTGGAAAATTGACCAGAGTGACGCCTGTTGCGGTTTCACGTGTTTGTGCAGACACTTCTCCGCGTTTGAGTACATTTCCAGCTCTTTTTTCCGGAGTGTTTACGCGGGATGTGGAAAGATCCGCCTCGCGCACACACACACACATACACACACCACGCCTCTGCACAAACAGGCTCCGCAGGCCGCACACAGCTGCACATGGCCACAAACCAGACAAATACTCACGCAAACCGCCAACATTACACGATCACAGAAGCGCAGAGGTTATTTAAGTGCTTTTATTACACCGGAAGTTAACGTTTAAAAGCCACAAACGCGCGGTTTCGGTGGAAAGCCGGGTACAACATGTATTTTTTTTCTCCCAACCCAGCTCTGCCAAACAGTTTTTACTTTTAGCAATACTGGACATGCTAGCTAATGCTCACACTGTTCTTCCCTTTACGCACTCTGACTAAAGCTGTGGTTAAGTTTAGTAACACAGAATTACGTTTATAATCAGATGTTTGGGAAATGTTAGCCAGCAGAGTCTTGGCAGAGCTGGGTTACAGAGAAAAACACAGGCCGCAAAGCTGCACATGGTTTAGCAGCGACACAAACACAACAAACACCGCGCTGAACGGAACATTGCACGTCCTGTGGTGGACAAAGTGTGATTCTGTGCGTTTTGTCGCCGGTGGACGCGGTTTTGACGCTGGTAAAAGCCCGGTTTCTGCGGAATGCCGGGTGCACACAGATACAAAGCGAACACGCCGCTCTTTGCTCCACCAGCGGCGGCCAAAGCGGCTCCAAACCCGGCGCACGGGACACGTTTACCGGACAAAACAGCGCGTACTCACCCGCTCAGGCTGGACGTGTGTGCAGAGTCCTGGAGGTCCGCGCGGGTGGAGGTAAATTAAAGAAAAGGAAAGAAAAACGGGCTGCGGTGCTGCGCTGTGGCGGTGGCTCCGGACACAAAATGGCGGCGCGTGACGTACTGCGGCCGCGGGGTTTCCTCCGCCGCTTTTCAGGGGCGGCTCGGTTTACGGAAGCGGAAGTGACGCAGCGGCGAGTTCACAAATAAAACGTTTAAAAAGAAGGAAAAAAAAATAGTATATGTATATGTTATTAACCTATCTTTTGTGTCTATGGAATCTTAGAAGAAAAAATGTTAAATGAAAGAGTTTTATTTATTTAAATCCCATTTATTGTTGACCGAGGAGGCAGAAGTACTGAAGTTCACTCCTCAAGTAAAAGTATAGTTACTAACAGTTAAAAAACAACTCTGGTAAGAGTCAAATTCCTGATAAAACTCCATTACTTGAGTAAAAAGATAAACGTAAATATGTTTAAGTTAAAAAAAGTAAAAAGTACAGTCACACTCTCCCAGTTAAAACAACTGGAATACTAGATATGTGTCACTTATTTCACTTGTTTCAAGATATTTCTGATGTTTTCAGGAGATTTAAGCTTGACTCAGATTTGCCACTGGAGGGAGTAAAAATGTCTTACTTCAAAAGCAAGTTATTTACTTTAAATAAGAACACATTTATTGAAACGAGGCAGAAAACACATTGAAACAAGTCATATAATCTAAGTACGTCAAATAGAACCATCTGAACCAGAAAAAATACCAAAAATACAAGTTTTAAGACATTTTAAACAATCTAAAAATGCATTTTTGCAGAAGCATAAAGTTGGTTTGTGATGTTGGAGTGTGAGATTGGCTTCACAGTAATTATTACAGTAATTATATTAAATTATATCAGATTGAAAATGACTTTGGGACGAGATTCGAAACGTCTTGATCTTCAGAAACACTGACTACTTTGAAGACTTCTACTGTGGATCATGAACGAGGGACTACACAGTCTTTACAGTAATTAATTATAATGTATCTTTTATCATGTAATAAATATGTCATTGTTTTGGTCATTTTTACTTGTTATTCGTTTACAAAGCTCTGATCCACGACAACAGCAGCTCTGATCTAGTTTTAAAAGGAAAAAAAACAAAACAAAAAAGACTGTAACTGTAACTGTTTCTAAAAATGTATAGAAGTAGAAAGTTCAGATGTTTCTTAAAAAATGTAAGAAGTAAAAGTAAAAAGTCTCCAGATTGTGTAAAAAACAAATACATACAGGACTGGAGTAAAAATACTGAGTTACTTGCCAACACTGGTAAAGACACATTTTTAATTATGTATTTAGTGCAACAAAATAATGTAAATTACAAACTTGATATAAGTTTATTTTTGGGTCAAAAGTTACACGATGCACCTTTAAGTCTGTTTGTGTTAAAATGAAAGCAGACCTATTGTTTTTATCCAGGTCACAGCAGCGTTCTCATCATTAGTTCACACAAAGTTATATTTGGACTGATTCCTGCAGGTTTTAATCCTCTGTTTTTAATCACTGTGGAGAATAAATAACTCTGACTGTTCTGTTTGAAGAGAAGAAAGAGTGAGTGCAGTTTGAACATGTGTCCAGGAGGGGGCCTCGAACACAAACTAAAACAGGACACGTTTAACTTCTCTGCTGGATTTATTTAAACAGATTAATGTTTGAGTAACTCTGTGATGTCCTGAATCTAAATCCAAAAAAGGTCTTACGTCTTTGTGAATTAATACACAGATTTGTTGTTGTTGACAAAATGTTCAGAGCTGAAATAATCGACACAAACATAAATACTGCAGCTTCTGAAGATTATAATCTAGTAAAACATATATTCTATCAAAGGAAATAAAAGCTGATTAGCCTGAGTCCAGGGTCTTTGTCAAGTTCAGAGTAACTCAGTATTTTTACTCCAGTTCGTCACTTAACTGTACTTTACTTGAGTTTTACAAAACCTGGTGACTTTTTACTTTGACTTCTTACATTTTTCTGTATCTGTACTTTCTTCTCTCTACATTTTAAAAACAAAAGAGTTACTTTATAATCCCATAAACAGTTTTAAAACACTTCAGAGCTGCTGCTGTCGTGTATCAGACTCTGTGAACAAATTAACAACTGAACATTGACAAAAAATGTAAAACACTTACAAAGATAAAAGTCACAGGAATTATAAACAGTGTTGCCAGACGTACGATAATTATCGTTTTTGTACGATAATTTCACCCCCTGTACGATGTACTATCAATAATTCTAGTCACTGTAAAACTCTATGTAAATGTACGATCATTTCGAAGCGCCAGGTGTTTTCTTCATCTTGACTAACTTGAGCTCGCCTAAAAGACTGAAAAACTGATCCAGGATCAGTAAACACTTAACACAGCCTGAGCTTTAGTGGTGTTCTGTGATATTATTGGTCAACAGCACCAATAGTTCCTCCTGGCTGCAAGTCTGCGTCTGCCCCAATGTGCTGAGACTAGAGATGCACCGATCCGATACTGGGATCGGGTATCGGCTCCATGATATCGGTTCAGTCGATACCATTGTTGTGCTTTTAATTGGACATAATTAGACTAATTTATTGGCTGGTATTGATCCAGAACATGTCATAATGTTTGACATTTTGTTCAGATTAAGTTGTTAAGTTGTGACTTGCACTAGAGATAATATTTACATAACACTACATAACCAAATGTCTTTGCTTTGATTAGAAAAATAAGGTATTTCAGTCCTTACACTGGTATCGGTTGATATCGGGTATCGGCAAATACTTAAGCCAAAGTATCGGAATCGGTATCGGAACGGAAAAAGCTGGATCGGTGCATCCCTAGCTGAGACCAAACGTAAACACAACCAGGCCGCATGAACAATCATAGAGACATCGAACAAGGGAAAGAGTGACTGAATCAATGCTTTGTTTTACTTAAAAGTATGACTGCGTTCTAATAATATACATTTTAATAATAATACATTTGTAGATTGGTTCAATGTCTTAAAACTTGGATTTTAATCTTTATTTTTGGGTATTTTCTCTGGTTTCGATGTGTGTTTTGTCTTTTCATTCAATTGTCAAGCTTCAAATCTCTTGAAAACATCAGAAATGTTAGAACCAAGTGAAATAATCTGACACATTTATAGTTTTAACTGAGAGAATAACCTTTGGCAGTTTGATTGTACTTTTTACTTTCTTTACTGAAGTAAAAGTACACTTGTTTACTTTTATACTTTTACTCAAGTAAAGCAGCTTCAGCAGGACTTTGACTTTGACCAGAGTCGTTTTTTAAAGTGAACTTCAGGACTTTTACAGCTCTGACATCAACACAAAGTAAATTAAACTTATTAAGATGTTTGTGATGCTTCAGGATATTGAGTGGATCAAACTCTGAGCTCAGAGGCCTGTACTACGAACGTCGCTGAACTTATCTTGGATAAGTTTCTCTAACCCGGGTTGACTAAACCAGACATGAGCCTCTGGATAAACTGTCCCACGAAACGAGTTCACAACTGGATCTGTTAACCCTGGATTTTCTCAATGAAGCCGTGTCACGGAGCAGAGGCGGGGTTAACGCAAACTGACCAATCAGAACAATCGAGCTGCAGACTTCAAACATGAGGAAACGTCAATCATGAAGCGAAATACGAGTATTAAAATCTAAGAAGGAAACGCGCTGCAGCTTCAAATGAAGTCTGAGCTTAATCAGCCAATCACAGACACAGAAGTTACGCTGCAGAGTTTATTTAAATGTCCTGCATCGATATAACAGACTAAAAACACAAATGTGCAGACATCACAAACATTTAACAGATCGACCGTTTAGTCTGAATGAGCTGTGTCCTTTATCTGAGTCAAAGTGATGCGTAAAAATCCACAGCCAAATGTGACAAAGTGCAGTCGTTCATTATTTCTTGACAATGAAAGAATTTATTAATCATCACACAGATTAAACTGGATTTTATAGTCACTATTATAGATCTCATCCTGCTCTTAATAAATAGGTTACGTGCCGTGCGCATCGCATTGATATAAAAGAAAACGCCGTAACTTTCACATTTCCTCATTTCTCCGCTGCCCTCTCTCATCTCTCTCTCTCTCCCTCTTTACAAACGGCTTAATTCTCATCTCTGATTGGCCAACGCCTCGTCTTTTTAAACTTATTCGGAAACTTATCCTGGTCCGGAGCAGGTTATGAGTTTGCCGCATGTTGCCATAGAGATCTGTCCCGATAGGACGTGATCCAGTTTCGTAGGACCGCCAGACCAGGTTTAACCCAGAACTGACCTCGCTAAGCCCAAATCTAGCTTCGTAGTACAGGGCTCTGGCTCTGAAATGTCACTAAACATAAATAAATCAAACACAACAGGAAGTCTTTTCTATTATTAAACCCTGTTAGGTCAGAGTTTGTGTTGGAGTCAAAAGTAGACTTATGAATATGTTTCTTTAAAAAGCCTCGTTCTTTCTGAGTAAAAATCAAACGTGTTAAAAAACAGAAGCTGGTTTTGTGGTTTTGCAGCAGAAAAGTCACTTCTGCTTTAGAGGCCAGTCTGCTGCAACGACTTTAACTGGAAATGAACTAAAAACACGAAGATAAGTGATGAGTTAAAACGCCGTAGAGATGAACTACAGCACACATGAGAAACAAACAACACACACAAGATGAACTAAACAACTCTGCTGCAACGACTTTAACAGGAAACGAACTAAAAACACACAAAACAAGTTAAAACACACAACAGAAACAAACTTATCGACTCGACTCCATGATACAGGTTCAGACGATATCATAGTTGTGTCTTTAATTGACCTTTCGCCGAGCCCCGCCCCAAAACGGCTTTTGTCCAATCAAACATCGTAGCAATCGTTGCTATGTAAATATGGTCCGTCAGCTCCATGTGTCTACGGTTTATGTAAACACAGATCCCCCAAAATATTGATCGGAGGAGTTGTGTTCTTTCCATTTCCAAACCCGAAAACAACTGGAGCAGTGTCTACAATGGATTAAACAGTTTAACAGATAAATATATGGAACAAATGTCTGCTCAAAGGTCAAACTAATGTTTAACTATAGCTATGGACTTACTGTTGTTAGATCTAGAGGCAAGAACACAAACTAGACCCAAGTTCTACCACGACGAGGATACAACTGCAGAAGTTACTCTGCTAAGTTTAGCTTTAGCCAACACTAGTAGCTTTAGCTCGCTAACAACCCTCGTAAATGAACAATATTCTTACAATAGAGACAAATAGACCTTAACATATGAAAGTGAACTGACCCGGCAGTGCAAGAGCAGGACAAGGCTGTGCTTGTTGTATTTGAGGAAACGTTAAAGATCATGGGTTTCTCTGATTTAGCTTGAGACCAGTAGCATTAGCCTCCATAGCCTCTATAGTCCCTCTGTTGTGTTTTCTGTTTTGAATAAATCCTCCGCTGCCAATGCTGCACAATCGATCTAGAGGATCTAGAGGAGATCGCGGAAAAATGCTTTAAAAAGTCACTAACGTGAACAGCTGTAGCGTATGCGTATCCTAAGTCGGCCATCTTCGGCTAATAATTCTAGCGTTACTTCTTTCTGTCATTGAAGTCTATGGCACGCTGTCATGTTTGACGGGCGTAGCAACAGTAACTAAGGGGGGCGGGGCTCGGCGAAAGGTCAATATGATACATACATTATACATAATGAGACTAATTTACAGCTGCTGCACAATAAATAACAGTTACATAACACTTTATGACCAAATGTCTTATGTTTTAATAAGAAAATAAGGGTTTTCAGTCCTTACACTGGTATCGGTGGATATCGGGTATCGGCAGATACTTAAAGCTAAAGTATCGGTATCGGGACAGAAAACACTGGATCCTCGGTTAAAACACACAAAACAAACTAAACTCACACGAGACGACGAGTGTGTTGTACCAGAGCAAAAGTCCTTCATGACTCAAGTAAAAGTTCAGTTACTCATGTAAAAAGTATAAAAGTATAAAAGTAAACCTGTGTACATTTACTTCAGTACAAAAAGTAACAAGTACAATCACACTGTTAAAAGAAAACCAAAGTTCTGCTGCTAAACCAACATTTGTGACTGAAACTACGACCCGTAAAAGTGACATTCAGACCTGATCCAAACAGCTGCTCTCGGCCTGTGTCGTTGTTTTATTCAAACAAGTTTCCTCAGACAACAGAAAGTTTCATTTCAAAGATTCAGGATCAGTAACAGAACTGAAAAAGCTGCTTCTCTAAACATTAAACACAAACAGCTTTTAGAAAACATTATTCCACATTTTCAATAAATAAAAATAATAAAAAAACACCAAACTCCAGGTCAAAGGTCAAACAAATCGAGAGGACTACTTCTCCGGTTTGTTTGTTTGTGTCTCTGGTGTTGTTGTTTACTCAGTAGTCGTTTTGTTGTTGTTTACTCAGCTGTTGTTTTGTTGACTGTGGCGTAAAGTGGATCTTCTGAGACTTGAGTTCTTCTGACGGAGCTGTAAGTGACTGAGTCCTCGCTGGGCCGGACCTGGAACAGACCAGACTTTAGACCTGATTTAGACCTGGTTTAGACCAGACTTTAGACCTGGTTTAGACCTGGAACAGACCAGACTTTAGACCTGGTTTAGACCTGGAACAGACCAGACTTTAGACCTGGTTTAGACCTGGAACAGACCAGACTTTAGACCTGGTTTAGACCTGGAACAGACCTGACTTTAGACCTGCTCTAGACCTGGAACAGACCAGACTTTAGACCTGCTCTAGACCTGGAACAGACCAGACTTTAGACCTGCTCTAGACCTGGAACAGACCAGACTTTGGACCTGCTCTAGACCTGGAACAGACCAGACTTTGGACCTGGTTTAGACCTGGTTGGGACCTGACTTTAGACCTGCTCTAGACCTGGAACAGACCAGACTTTAGACCTGGTTTAGACCTGGAACAGACCAGACTTTAGACCTGCTCTAGACCTGGTTTAGACCTGGAACAGACCAGACTTTAGACCTGCTCTAGACCTGGAACAGACCAGACTTTAGACCTGCTCTAGACCTGGAACAGACCAGACTTTAGACCTGGTTCAGACCAGACTTTAGACCTGGTTTAGACCTGGTTTAGACCTGGTTTAGACCTGGTTTAGACCTGAGAAGAACCAGACTTTAGACCTGGTTTAGACCTGGAACAGACCAGACTTTAGACCTGGTTCAGTCCTGGTTTAGACCTTGTCTTACCTGGGTTCTGGCTGGTTCTGGGCTGGTCTAGACCTGGTCTTACCTGGGTTCTGGGCTGGTTCAGACCTGGTCTTACCTGGGTTCTGGGCTGGTCTAGACCTGGTCTTACCTGGGTTCTGGGCTGGTCTAGACCTGGTCTTACCTGGGTTCTGGGCTGGTTCAGACCTGGTCTTACCTGGGTTCTGGGCTGGTTCAGACCTGGTCTTACCTGGGTTCTGGGCTGGTCTAGACCTGGTCTTACCTGGGTTCTGGGCTGGTTCAGACCTGGTCTTACCTGGGTTCTGGGCTGGTCTAGACCTGGTCTTACCTGGGTTCTGGGCTGGTCTAGACCTGGTCTTACCTGGGTTCTGGGCTGGTCTAGACCTGGTCTTACCTGGGTTCTGGGCTGGTTCAGACCTGGTCTTACCTGGGTTCTGGGCTGGTCTAGACCTGGTCTTACCTGGGTTCTGGGCTGGTCTAGACCTGGTCTTACCTGGGTTCTGGGCTGGTCTAGATCTGGTCTTACCTGGGTTCTGGGCTGGTCTAGACCTGGTCTTACCTGGGTTCTGGGCTGGTCTAGACCTGGTCTTACCTGGGTTCTGGGCTGGTCTAGACCTGGTCTTACCTGGGTTCTGGGCTGGTCTAGACCTGGTCTTACCTGGGTTCTGGGCTGGTCTAGACCTGGTCTTACCTGGGTTCTGGGCTGGTCTAGACCTGGTCTTACCTGGGTTCTGGGCTGGTTCAGACCTGGTCTAGACCTGGTCTTACCTGGGTTCTGGGCTGGTTCAGACCTGGTCTAGACCTGGTCTTACCTGGGTTCTGGGCTGGTTCAGACCTGGTCTTACCTGGGTTCTGGGCTGGTTCTTGTAGTTGATGGTTGCGTAGGAAACTCCTTCTTCGATCTCAGGCTCAGGCTGAAACATCAGACAAACATTAAAACAAACTCACTCTAATGTGACCTGACTCAAGTCACAGCTAACGTTAGCATCTTTACGGCTAATGTTAGCATTTTTACGGCTAACGTTAGCATCTTTACGGCTAACGTTAGCATCTTTACGGCTAACGTTAGCATCTTTACGGCTAATGTTAGCATTTTTACGGCTAACGTTAGCATCTTTACGGTTAACGTTAGCATCTTGACGGCTAACGTTAGCATCTTTACGGCTAACGTAGGGTGACCAGACGTCCCGAGTTTACCCGGGACTGTCCCGTGTCCTGTGCCAATCCCCCAAAACCATAGTTTTGTCCCACTTTTGCACATGCACCGTCCTGTGTGTCTCGATTTTTAAAAAAGCTAAATCTCCATGTGTTTTCAGAGCCAAAGCTGCTCAGGTCAGTGAGAGCGGCGCGTCTTTGGGCAATGTGTCTGTCAATCACAACCGTTACCATAGCAGCGATGGCAGGATAAACCAATGAAAGCTGGAATTACACGGGTGAACTTTCATGAGCTGCTCAGAGTTCTATGCAGGGTTCTTGATAAACCAGTCTTCATAAAAGGTGCACTCCAGCTTCAAATACTGTAGTCAGAAGAAGCTTAGTGTTTCAGTGTTTGTGCAATAGTTTAGGTTTTTCAAACTGCAATATTTTCAGTTATTCATATTCATATTATTTATTTATGTTACTCCTGTTTACAGCTTTGTTGGCCACCTTCATTTGAGTTCTAACAGTGTTCTACAATAATACATTTAAAAAAACAGGAACAAAAGAATCTGAACTTTTTCACTCAAATTAAAACAATATTTTCCTTCTGAAAATGTGTGGGTTTTTGGGCTAAATGATAGTGTCCCGGTTTTGAGCTTTGAAACTCTGGTCACACTAACAGCTTCAGTTCTGAGTGTTTTGTTTCTTCTCCGGCTCAACAGTGAGTTAAGCGGCTCCTTCTCATCTTTACTTCAGTCGTGTTGTTTCTAGTTAAAGACCTGACTCTGTCCTGTTGTGTTTCTGATTCTCACAGTGAATTATGTCTAAATCGACCTTTTTAGTCACATCCATGCTCACTACTGTTCCAGATGCATTGTGGGACATGTAGAGTCACTACTGTTTGACCTGCTGGACATTTAGACAGTACAAGATGGTGTAACTACTGTAGAGGAGTTAGGGCCACATTCGAACACAGCCTTTGTGAAATATTCTCCTCGTTTGTAAGTCTTTAACCACCAACAACTTACTGTTCACTGCCTGATCTTAAAGTCTTTCTTCCTTTTAACTGAGACAGTGAAACCCATAAAAATGAACTAAACAGGAAATGACCCTGCCAAACGGAAGTTAGCATTTCTGAAAAATAAACAAGCCAGCTGACTTCTGTGCACAGAGATCTGACAGGACCAGAATCTCTCCCCAGATCTCGTGTGTTGAGTCTAAAATATAGCTGAACTTCAGAGTAACTAAACTAAACTACAGTGAGACATTACAATAGGATAACGCTTCTGCATCTGTCACATTTATGTTTAAAACACGTCACAGTTCGACCACATCCTGAGGTTTTCACCACAAACTCGCCCTTTTCACGCCTCGGTCTGTTCTTCTTTTACCGATGTCTCTCTAAAGTTTTATCTATATCACACCACACGTCGCTGTTCTGTGTCCGATCAGAGAGAATCCAACTTTAACTCACCACAAAACCAGCCGCTTATCAGGTATAAAAGTGACCAGTTCAGTAAAGTCTCACACAAACCCAGAGAAAACAACATTATTACGACTGACCTGAGAGTTTCTGACCTGAGCAGCGGCGTCGGAGTCTGCAGCTTCACTGAAACACAAACACAAGACAAACACTTTTAAATGACTTTATTTAGCTCCTGAAGTGTGACAATTAGAGTTTCAGTGACAGAAAAGTTCAAATCTATTTACTTGAGTCGCGTCTGAGTTTTTCAGACCTCGCAGACTGAAACAACTACAGAGTTTAGTTGTCAGACTGTAACAAACACCACGATGTTTAACAGGATGAAGAACCAGGACAGAACCAGGAGAAGGAACCAGAGAAGACAGGAGAAGAACCAGGGAAAACCAGAGAAGAACCAGGAGAAAACCACAAGAAGCCAAAAAAACAAGAAAGAAAACCAACGAAAGAAAGAAGAACCAGGAGAAGCCGGCCCAGAAGACAAGAAAGAGCCCAGAGCCAGAGCAATGAAACACCAAAGGTTAGAGAGTTTATGTTTGTACAGGGAAGAACCAGGAGAAGAACCAGGAGAAGAACCAGGGGAAGAACCAGGAAAAGAACCAGGAGAAGAGAACCAGAAGAAGAACAGGGAAGAAGAACCAGGAGAAGAACCAGGAGAAGAACCAGGGGAAGAAGAACCAGGAGAAGAACCAGGAGAAGAACCAGGGGAAAGAACCAGGGGAAGAACCAGGAGAAGAACCAGGGGAAGAACCAGGGGAAGAACCAGGAGAAGAACCAGGGAAGAAACCAGGAGAAGAACCAGGAGAAGAAGAACCAGGAGAAGCCCGGCCACAAGAGCCAGAGCCAGACTGAAACAACATGAAAGTTTAGAGATTTAAAAGTTTTATACAGAAGGAGGGACCAAGGACAGAAGAAGAACCAGGAGAAGAACCAGGAGAAGAACCAAGAGAAGAACAGGGAGAAGAACCAAGAGAAGAACCAAGAGAAGAACCAGGAGAAGACCGGCCACAAGAGCCAGAGCCAGACTGAAACAACATGAAAAGGTTAACAGTTTAATACAGAAGAAGAACCAGGAGAATAACCAGAAGAAGAACCAGGAGAAGAACCAGGAGAAGAACCAGGAGAAGAACCAGGAGAAGAACCAGGAGAAGAACAACCAGGAGAAGAAGAACCGGAGAAGAAGAACCTGGAGAAGAAGAACCTGGAGAAGAACCAGGAGAAGAACCAGGAGAAGAAGAACCAGGAGAAGAACCAGGAGAAGAAGAACCAGGAGAAGAAGAACCAGGAGAAGAACCAGGAGAAGAAGAACCAGGAGAAGAACCAGGAGAAGCCCGGCCACGAGAGCCAGAGCCAGACTGAAACAACATGAAAAGGTTAGAGTTTTTATGATTATACAGGAGAAGAACCAGGAGAAGAACCAGGAGAAGAACCAGGAGAAAGAACCAGGGGAAGAACCAGGAGAAGAACCAGAGGAAGAACCAGGGGAAGAACCAGGAGAAGAACCAGGAGAAGAACCAGGAGAAGAACCAGGAGAAGCCCGGCCACAAGAGCCCAGAGCCAGACTGTAACAACATGAAAAGGTTAGAGTTTTTATGATTATACAGCAGAAGAACCAGGAGAAGAAGAACCAGAAGAGAAATAACCAGGAGAAGAACCAGGGGAAGAACCAGGAAAGAACCAGGAGAAGAACCAGGAGAAAAAACCAGGAGAAGAACCAGGAGAAGACCGGCCACAAGAGCCCAGAGCCAGACTGAAACAACATGAAGGTTAGAGAATTTATGATTATACTGGAGAAGAACCAGGACAGGAACCAGGAGGAGAAGAACCACGAGAAGAAGAACCAGGGGAAGAACAGGAAAAGAACCAGGAGAAGAAGAACCAGGAGAAGAACCAGGAGAAGCCCGGCCAGAAGAGCCCAGAGCCAGACTGAAACAACACCAAAGGTTAGAGTTTTTAAGTTTCTACAGAAGAAGGGACTAAAGACAGAAAGAGAGTTTTTATTTTCAAACTGAAGCTTCTCCTCTCCGCCTGACTCCTCCTGGAATCATCAGATAATCTTCTAACGTCGTCTGTATTTTTTAAACCAGTTTCTTCTCAGTGCAGATGTTGTTAAAGAACCAAGAATGTTCCAGTTTGTTCATGTTTTTAAGGTAAATATCCGGTACAGAAGATTTCATTCTTTTATCGTCACGTTTTTCTTTGTAAAGACGTTTAAATGAAACTTTTACCTTTCTGATCGTCCGCAGAGTGGTTGCTGTCGGTGTGTGTCTCTGGAGTTGTGTTTGTTTTGTCTGGAAAGAGAAAATATCCTCCTTACAAAACAGTGTTATAACTCCTCCCTGTGTCAGAGTGAGTCAGATGCCCTCCCTGGTCTCACCTGGAGTCTCAGATGTGAAGCTGAAGATCTTCTGAGATTCACCTCCTTTCATCACTTCACACTGGAGCAGATGTTTGTCTTTATAAAGGAAATGTTCTTTTGAAACAGTGAGGACAGCTTTTATTCCTCAGATATGTCGGCTTTAATTCTGAATTGTCCTGATCTACGACTCGTCCCTGAAGCAGCCACCTCACTGAGACGTCAGAGTCAGAGGAGGAAACTTCACACTGCAGCTTCTGACTGTTCTCCATCTGTTCTTCTGTCACTGAAACACACACATCTCCTTTAACTCTCATTATTAAATATAGAGTAACATTTGAACTCTGTGGCAGGATTCTATGACAAACTCCGGCTTGGTTGAGATTTGGTGGTTTATTGTGACTTCCACGGTGCAGGGAAAAGTGCCAAAATGTGCCAGACGTTATTTACAGTGAATGTTCTTAATAAAAGTTCATATAATTTTTTTTTTTTTTGAGTAGATGTCCCCTTAAGTTGTAACAATTCACCTGTCCTTTCCTATAAGCGACTGCTACAACACTATTTTAAGGACGCGGGAGGATTCATTCACATCAGCAGGGGAAAAAACAGAAATACAATCAAACGCTTTTGGCCACAATCACCGGCTTTTTATTTACTGTGCCAGGATTTACTTAAGAACGGCCACACCCCCCCACGCTCGAGCGCTTCCCATTCACAAACCGCACAATGAGAATAAACAACATACGTGTGCCACCGTCAATAATAGTCCTTTAGAACCCCCAAAATGTCCCAAACCAGCGGAGACAGCAACAGTTACTTGCACCACGGCGGGCGCCAGGTAAAGTTAATGTGGAAGTCGACGGCTGGTTACTCACGGCACCGCGCATCCACCAAAGTTCACCACGAGTGAGTCCTAGGGTCCAGCAGCTCCCACGGAGAAAATAATAATCCAGATGTGATTAATCCACAGCCATTATAATCTAAAACTTTCTTGCTGGCACAGGCCGCCCGTCTCCTCAGTTGGCGTGTGACGTCACCCCCCTGCGCGCCCCGCGCACGCACATCATCTCACTTAAATACTTTATGAATGGAGATGGCGCCAACAAGCAATGAATACTCATAATATTTGCATAATAACACATACAGTTTATCAACTTGGACCTTGTTTTACACATACAAATGATCACAGGCAAGTTTCACCCTGATGAGTGACAAGGCTTTTGTAGGGACCTACGTGGTCTTTACAAAGTCTCTCAGTTTTAGACTGCGTAAGTTACCTCCAGCGTCACCACGTCCAGACTAAAGTTCTCACATATAGTCAAGTTTGCTCCTCCCATCTTACATAACACACATAGAAAATATTAATTACTCCATTTCTAAGATTAAATGTTATCTTTTTCTAGTTACTATTGACCGATATTGGCGTGACGCGCGGTGGACACGGTGGTCCTCAGGCTCTCCAGGACAACGAACTCTGGGACAGACCTGCATCGTCACAGACTCACAAACCATAATAATCTCTCACACAGATGTTTGTTTAAAGTCAGTTTTTTGTTGTATTGTAAAAGGGAATGGGTGGAGTCACTGATAAAAGTCACCAGATTGATTATAAAATTCAGACTATGACAGTGAACGTGTGAGAACCAGAGAGATGAACTGAAGTTTAAACTCTCACAGAGACAGAGACAGAGTTAGACTTGTACTCACAGGAGACCACAGACAGGAACACAACAGACTCAGAGACGGCTTCTCCATCTGCTCTGTCGTACTGTTGACAGACAAGCTTTCTGGCGTCTTCAGGTTGGACATGTTGGATTCTCAGAGCACACTTCTCTGTCAAAGTCACACGTCCTGATAAACCTGGGAAAACCTCAGAGACACTGGAACGAAGCCGACCCAGAGTGAAGATCTCCACTGCAGTGTTCAGTGAAACAAGCCACGTGGTCCATTACACTGATCCTGTCCTGGTCTGAAGCTGTCACAGGGTAAAACTGCCTCTTCTTCTTCTCTCACAAACACAGACTGAACTGAGGCGGCTTCTGTGGACGAGACAGAAAACAAACCGTCAAACTAGAACCATCTCACATCTGAAGGTCTGAAGGTCTTAAACTTCAGTCGGTTCATGGGTTGAATCTGCACTAACAGCTCTTTTCACGTGACTGAGGCGAGGTTAGTTCTGATCTGAATAAACCTGCAGATCGTCTCTTTATTCTCTCTGCAGAATCATCCGACTTCCAACGCGTCTGAAGATGGATTTGAGCTTCTGCGTCTTCAGAGACATGAAGGCCCCAGACGCCAACACACACCCAACATTCACCTGAACACTCACATGAACATTCACATGAACGCTCCAGACCAGTGTTGCCAGATGAGAAATGTTAAATTATCGTACCAGAGCCTCAAAATTATCGTATTTTGCAAAAACATTATCGCACATATCCAAACTGTTTTTAACTTTGGGCCAGAGCAATTTCTATGACATAAAGACCTCTTTATAGATTCAGCTAAATCATCCCTGACGTTATTTTTAAATGTTCTACTCAGTTGGGAGGGTGAAAAAAATACAACATTGCTTCTATGTTTGGTGCAAGTCACAGTGAGGTTTGTTTTCTGAGCCCAAATCAATCTGATTTAATATAATATCATTAGAACTCAATCATACTTTATTATAAGTAAAGTAAAGCATTGATTCACTCACTCTTTCCTTCATCCGGTGTCTTTCATCATTGCTCATTCAGCCTGTGTATTTACGCTCCGGTCTCACCACATTGGGGCAGACGCAGCCGTGCAGCCGTGAGGAACTGTTGGTGCTGTTGACCATAATATCACAGAACACCACGGACGCTTTCTTAGATTTTACTGATCCTGGATCGGTTTTGGGGTCATTAAGGTGAGCTCAAGTTGGTCAAGACAAAGAAAATATCTGTCGCTTCGAAATGATCGTACATTTATATAGAGTTTTGCAGTGACTAGAATTATTGATCGTACATCGCACAAGAGGCGAAATTATCGTACAAATACAATAATTATCGTACGTCTGGCAACACTGCTCCAGACTTAACATGAACATGGAGCAAAAACACAAATACTGTTTGATCTGAACGCAGCGTTAGGGTTTTATACCTGGAAAAAATGTCTTGTGATCCACGTTTACTTGCTCCCAATTCATCCTGTTTAAATTTTCGACTATATGGCCTCTTTTAAATATCCCAGCTTGGCCCTCCGTTTAGTCTGGGTTTCAAGATGCGACCCTTGATGAAAAAAGTTTGAACAGCCCTGGCTTAGATTGAATTAAACTACAACATTTTTCAGGTTCAATGTCAGAGAATGTGGGACAAAGAAAACATATCTTGTTTCAGCTTTAATCCTGTGATTGTAAACTTTTTCAGTCATAGAAAAACCACAGGAAAGACATTTTTAAGATTATTACAACACAGCAGCTTCCTCGTCATTAGTCAGAGTTGTGCGTGTCAGAGTAAATCCTGTTTAGTCCAGTTCGAGTTTTCAGAAGTCTTGTTTATTAATGACGAGCTGCATTTTCACGTCTCACTCACAAATATAAACCACTGCTGCGTAAAGTCAAACCTCCACATGAGCTCAGGAAACATAAAAACAAGGAGAAAGTGCAGACCTGTGAGTGATAGAAGCAGGAGGAGAAGCAGACGTCTGAACACGGCCATGTCTGAGTCTTTCTCTCTTTTCTCTTCAGTCTCGGAGCTGGTTGAGCGACAGAAAGAGAAGGTCTGGACGTGCCCCTGGTCGGACTCTTTCTCTCTTTTCTCTTCTCACACTTTAGTCTCAAACTTCCTCTTTTAAACGTCTTTACATCACAGATCTGTGAGCGTTTGCACAAATAATCACACTTCCTCTTCCCACTGCCTTACGCCTCAGCAGTGCAAGTTTAGTACAAGACTTAAGGCCCAGACACACTGAACAAACGCGAGTTTTCAACAGTAAAAAACACAAAACTCAAACAGAGAGGTGACGTTTGACCCGGCTGAACCCCGTGGGCAAAGGCCCGGCCACCAGGCGCTCCCCTGCAGCCCCACCCCAGGCCTGGCTCCAGGGGGCCTCGATAAGCCAATCCAGGCGATGTAACGGTCCTCGATTATACACTGTCCAAAGGGTTTATCAGACTGCTCTCTGTCTGTCCTGTCACCTCAGACTGTTTGCCCTGGGACACCCTGACAGGTATAAAGCCCCAGACACACAGCTCCTGGGATCATTCAGGCAAACTCCCCTCCACGGTGAGGGGGCAGCTCATTGGAGGAGTTTGTGCCGATAAATCATCAGCACAGTTAAACTCTCTGTGGGGCTCATACTTCTCTATTTTATGCAACATAACGTCTGACCACCTTTACAAAGCACTTCATTCTATAGCACATGTGTCAAACTCAAGGCCAAGGGCCAGATGCGGCCCTCCACCTCATTTCATACGGCCCTCAAGGTCTTTATTTTAATTTTATATTAGTGCCAGAAGTAATCTAGTTGTCTTGACCTAATGAAACAATTGCTCTGAAACTTAAAAGTATAAGTCATTTTTCAGACTAATGCAGATATATTCAGTTGCTGTCACTTCAATAAATATACAATAATCAAATACAACTATTATTTGTCAAAGATTAGTAAGGTTAGTTTCAGTTACAACCGGCTCTTGGAGGACAACTCTGATGCCAATGTGGCCCTTTGTCAAAATGAGCTCGACACTCCTGTTCTATAGTGAACACAGAAGTTTAGGTTTAGATGCGGGCTTAGGGGTAGGTGTAGGGTTTAGATGTAGGCTAGGGCCTGTAGGTGGCTAGGGTTCAGATGTAGGCTAGGG
>JBBPFD010000221.1:0-56788 GCA_038363315.1 Mugilogobius chulae | reverse complement strand
GGCACCGCATCTCAGCCGCTCAGCCGATCTCAGCTTCAACTCAGCCGCATTTTAGACGCAACTCAGCCACATCTGTTGACACTCAGCCGCCTCTCAGCTATATCTCAGCCGCATTTCAGCCGCATCTCAGCCAAAACTCAGCAGCATCAGCCGAATCTCAGCCGCATCTCAGCCGCAACTCAGCCGCATCTCAGCCGCATCTCAGCCGGATCTCAGCCTCAACTTAGCCGCATCTCAGCCGGATCTTAGCCTCAACAGCCGCATCTCAGACGCAACTCAGCCACATTTGCCGCATCTCAGCAGCAACTCAGCCGCAAGTCAGCCGCATCTGCCGAATCTCAGCCGCATCAGCCGCCTCTTAACCCTCCTGTTATGTTCATTTTTCAGGAACATCAATGGTGTTCCGGGTCAATTTGACCCGGTGCATTTTTAATTATTCAAATGATATCCAAAACCAAAAAAATATTTACAAGCATTGTTAATATTTTAATACTAAGTCAATTACAAACTTACAATCAATATTTAGAGCAATGCTGTTCCCTACCTGTGACATGTAATGATTGATTCAACTAGGATAGTTCATAAAAAATACATGTTGAAACTTTTTTTTTTTTCCCCCAATCCCAATTCTCTTTAGTACCCCTACACCTACCCCTTAGCCTTACCCCTACCCCTTCCCCTACACCTTAAAAACAAGGGCTAAGGGGTAGGACAGCCCTAAAAAATTGGACAGCCCTTGTGTGTATTTTATTATTTTTTTTAAGACAAGCTCACAGACATGTGATGGTATAATGAAATTATGATAATCATAATAATATAATAAAATGTGGTTAAATATATACTACAATAGAATAAATAATAAAACATATTCACATACATATATCAGCCCGTCTCGTCACCATGGGGGGCAGAGCCTTCAGTCGCTCTGCTCCCCAGCTCTGGAACTCTCTCCCTCCTGACCTGCGCAACACGGACTCTCTCCCACTTTTCAAATCCAGACTCAAAACTTTCCTGTTCAGACAATCCTACCCCACATAATCACTCCCTCCATCATCCAGTTTTGTGCCGTTTTATTCTGTTTTATGTCTTTTATGTTTTTATATTGTACAGTGTCCTTGGGTGTCGTGAAAGGCGCTTTTAAATAAAATGTATTATTATTATTATTATATTATTTGTATTAGCATTATTAATAATATAACAACATATAGCATAATAGAATAGTATGTAGTTGCCTATAATATTCATTTATCAGTTTCACTATATTACGTATAGACTACTAGGTTATTTTATTATATTGTAGGCCTATATTGTTGTGTATTGTATTTTATAAATAGGCTATATTCATTTTTAAGTAGTAAGTAGTATTAGAATGTTTTTTTATTATTATTTATTAGGCTGTTAGGTCTATTATTGGTTATTTATTATGCAGACACCTTTGACCTTTTAACTATGGGATTATAATTTATCTTTTTCTGATCTCAGTCCAACAACACAGTTGGGCAAGTTATTTAAATGAACTTTCTTGCAAGAGGACTTTTGTGTAAAATAAACGTGAACTGTTTCACTTCCATTTGGCTTCATACGTTTCCTCTGGGCGTGGCAGCGTGTGACTGGAGCTCTGGGGCTTGTGACAGATCCTGTCCCGCTCTCCAGCCGCAGAGAGCCGCGGGAGGAGCTGTGAGCCTGGGCAGCTCTGTCCTCCGGGCCGGGTGTGGATTCCCTAACACCGCGGAGAAACAGCGTCTATCACCCCGCGGTGTTGAATCCACCTCGGCCGGGGAGCGCAGGCTCACTGCTCCCTCCCCTGCTGAGTGTCCATTGAATGTGGGTGGAGTTTTCTCGCGAGAATATAAATATTTCTCATGAAAAGTCATAACACCTGCACATGTGTGGGTGGAGTTTTCCCGCGAGAATATGGTTAGGTTAAGGTTAAGGTACACTTTATGTCCCCGTAGGGAAATTTGTCCTCTGCATTTGACCCATCCTCAATGAACGGTTCTCATCAATAGACATAACACCTGCATGTGTGTATGTGTGTGCGTGTGACTGATGCTGTAGTAGGTGTATGTATGCGTGAGTTGGTGAAATATCTCACAGTTACAAGAAAGAAATAGTCTGACGTTATGACACTATTTTATCTCCAGTTTGACTTCCGGGTCAAATTGACCCGAACAGTATCTATGCAATATAAATGTGCAGGGGGTGGTTGCAACATGTAAGATTAACCATTTTTCATTAGATGTTTATTATACAAAATAGGCAAGCAGAAGAAATTTCATACTGAAAAAATACTTAAAAGTATTTTTCTATCTCTTCAAACTTTGAAACGGGTCAATTTGACCCGTAACATAACAAGAGGGTTAACCGCATCTCAGCCGCATGTCAGCCGCAACTCAGCCGAATCTCAGCCGCATCTGCCGAATCTCAGCCGCATCTCAGCCGCATCTCAGCCGCATCTCAGCTTCAACTCAGCCGCATTTTAGACGCAACTCAGCCAAATCTGTTGCAACTCAGCCGCCTCTCAGCTATATCTCAGCCGCATCTCAGCCGCATCTCAGCCAAAACTCAGCAGCATCAGCCGATTCTCAGCCGCATCTCAGCCGCAACTCAGCCGCATCTCAGTCGCAACTCAACCGCATGTTGGCTGCATCTAAGCCGCAAGTCAGCCACATCTCAGCCACATCTCAGCCACATCAGCAGAATCTCAGGAGCAACTCAAACGCATCTCAGCCGAATCTCAGCCGCATCTCAGCCGCAACTCAGCCGCATCAGCCTCATCTCAGGAACATCAGCAGGATGTCAGGAGCATCTCAGCCAAAACTCAGCTGCATCAGTCGAATCTCAGCCGCATCTCAGCCGCAACTAAGCCGCATCTCAGCCGCATCTCAGCCGCATCTCAGCCGCAACTCAGCCGCATCTCAACCGCATCTCAGCCGCATCAGCCGCATCTCTGCCGCATCTCTGCCGCAACTGCCGCATCTAAGCCGCATCTCAACCGCATCTCAGCCGCATCTCAGCCGGATCTCAGCCGCGTCTCAGCCGCATCAGCCAGATCTCAGCCGCATCTCAGCCGCAACTCAGCCGCATCTCATCCGAAACTCAGCCGCAACTCAGCCTCATCTCAGCCGCATCTCAGCCGCAACTCGGCCGCATCTCAGCCGCATCTCAGCCGCATCTCAGCCGCAACTCAGCCGCATCTCAGCCGCATCTCTGCCGCATCTCAGCCGCAACTCAGCCGCATCTCAGCCGCATCTCAGCCGCATCAGCCGGATTTCAGCCGCATCTCAGCCGCAACTCAGCCGCATTTCAGCCACATCTGCCATTTCTCAGCCACATCTACCGAATCTCAGCCGCATCTCAGCCGCAACTCAGCCGGATCTCAGCCGCATCTCAGCCGCAACTCAGCCGGATCTACCGAATCTCAGCCGCATCTCAGCCGCATCTCAGCCGCATCCGGTTGAGATTCGGCTGATACGACTGAGATGCGGCTTAGATGCAGCTGAGATGCAGCTGAGATGCGGCAGATGCGGCTGAGATGCGGCTGAGATGCGGCTGAGATGCGGCTGAGATGCGGCTGAGATCTGGCTGATGCGGCTGAGATGCGGCTGAGTTGCGGCTGAGATGCGGCTGAGATGAGGCAGATGCGGCTGAGATGCGGCTGAGATCCGGCTGATGCGGCTAAGATGCGGCTGAGATTCGGTAGATGCGGCTGAGAAACGGCAGATGTGGCTGAATTGCGGTTGAGATGAGGCTGAGATGCAGCTGAGATGCGGTAATTGCGGCATCCCAGCCGCAACTCAGCCACATCTGCCGAATCTCAGCCGCATCTCAGCTGCATCACAGCCGCATCTCAGTCGGATCTCAGCCTCAACTCAGCCGCATCTCAGACGCAATTCAGCCACATCTGCCGAATCTCAGCTGCATCTCAGCCGCAACTCAGCCGTATCTCAGCTGCTTCTGCCGAATCTCAGCCGCATCTCAGCCGCATCTCAGCCGCATCTCAGCCGGATCTTAGCCTCAACAGCCGCATCTCAGATGCAACACAGCCACATCTGCCGCATCCCAGCCGCAACTCAGCCACAGCTGCCGAATCTCAGCCGCATCTCAGCTGCATCAGCCGAATCTCAGCCGCATCTCAGCCGCATCTAGGCCGGATCTCAGCCTCAACTCAGCCGCATCTCAGACGCAACTCAGCCACATTTGCCGCATCTCAGCAGCAACTCAGCCGCAAGTCAGCCGCATCTGCCGAATCTCAGCCGCATCAGCCGAATCTTAACCGCATCTCAGCCGCATGTCAGCCGCAACTCAGCCGCAACTCAGCCGAATCTCAGCCGCATCTGCCGAATCTCAGCCGCATCTCAGCCGCATCTCAGCTGCATCTCAGCCGGATCTCAGCTTCAACTCAGCCGCATTTTAGACGCAACTCAGCCACATCTGTTGCAACTCAGCCGCCTCTCAGCTATATCTCAGCCGCATCTCAGCCGCATCTCAGCCAAAACTCAGCAGCATCAGCCGAATCTCAGCCGCATCTCAGCCGCAAGTCAGCCGCATCTCAGTCGCAACTCAACCGCATGTTGGCTGCATCTAAGCCGCAAGTCAGCCACATCTGCCGCATCTCAGCCGCATCTCAGCCGCATCTCAGCCGCATCTCAGCCACATCAGCAGAATCTCAGGAGCAACTCAAACGCATCTCAGCCGAATCTCAGCCGCATCTCAGCCGCAACTCAGCCGCATCAGCCGAATCTCAGCCACTTAGCCTCATCAGCTGAATCCCAGCCGCATCTGCCAAATCTCAGCCACAACTCAGCCGCATCATCCGAATCTCAGCCGCATCTCAGCTGATGCAGCTGAGATGCGGCTAAGATGCTGTTGAGATTCAGCTAATGCGGCTGAGATGCGGCTGAGATTCGGCTGATGCGGCTGAGATTCAGCTAATGCGACTGAGATGCGGCTGAGATTCAGCTGATGCGTGTGAGTTGCGGCTAAGATGCAGCTGAGATGCGGATGAGATGCGGTTAAGATTCGGCAGATGTGGCTGAGATTCAGCTGAGCTCCTGAGAGCTGCCCATTCTTTCACAAATGTCTTGTTTCACAGTTTGCATACCTGAGTGTTTGACTTTGTACACCTGTGGCCAGGCCAAGTGATTAGGACACCTGATTCTGATCATTTGAATGGGTGAGCGAACACTTTTGGTAATATAGTGTAAACACTAAAAACAGCTGTGAACTTGTGATACGCTCAAAATACGCTGTTTTTTTTTTTGTTGTGGTAAAAGTATGCCATCTAGTGTTGCAAAGATGCAGCCTGGGGACCAAATGTAGCCCTTGAGATGGTTCCGATGATTTCTAATTATTATTTTTAGCGGTCTTCTGATAAAAGCTAGTAACAATTTGAGCAACAGGTCCCATAATGCAATGCAGCCTAACTTTGCCTTGTGTATAAAGTGCAAATGAGGAGCCACATAGGCCAGAATGGAAAAATAGAAACTTCTAATGTAATTCAATATAAATAAAGACATATTCTTTCATACAACCGCTGTATCATTGTAATCATTGGTAGTAGGCCTATATTTTAAAATGTGTCCCTTTACCAACTTTGATTTAGATCAATTTGGTCCCCAGCTCTATTTTGAAACCTTTTTGCAAAGCCTATGTGGTTCTAAGCTGCATTGTAACCTTGTTTTATTTAATGAAATGAATTGAGGTCGAATTATGTTGGACACATTATACACAGACTTAAGATTTTTTTTTCACATTGTTTTGCCACGACATCAGGAAACAGCTAATGCTAGCGCGTTAGCTTGGATTTGTTAAGTCTATCGGAGCAACAAACTACATTTTCATCATTGGAAATTGGCGGTTTCACACAGGATCAAGTCAGCGTTTAGTGAGGAACATGATTTGTCTGGAAAATCCACTTTGTCCCTCTTTCAAAATTTAGTGGACATGATTGACAGATTAATTAGTCAATCAGAAAACCAACAATGCTGCTTACAATGTGGTAAAAATGTAAAGAGCGAAGCAAACAAAATGATTTTATTGTGAGGTGAGCGGAATTTGATTTTAGTCAAAATGACAAATGCACAATCAACTCCTTTGTTTCATCTGCATTACGCGAATAATCCAATCTGATTGCTCGGTACGTTTTGGAGCTGATCTTAAACACAGGCGGGGATGTGGTGTTAGGTTAAGGTTAAGGTACACTTTAATGTCCCCGTAGGGAAATTTGTCCTCTGCATTTGACCCATCCTTCAATGCCTCTGGGGCATCTCCTCAGGAGCAGTCACACAGTGCCACAGTGCAGCGCTCGGGGGACCCATCTCCAGATGTTGTTGCTAGGCTTGGTCAGGACTACCGTAGCTGGAGGATTTTACCCTAACGTGCATGTTATTGGTTGGTGGGGGAAACCGGAGTGCCCGGAGAAAACCCACCCAGACACGGGGAGGAACATGCAAACTCCACACAGAAAGGCCCGAACCCGCGACCTTCTTGCTGTGAGGCAAGAGCGCTAACCGCTCAGCCACCGTGACCAGACACACTTCTCGCAATTAGCTGAAACATGGGCTCTAGATCCCGGGAATTGAGAGATGTTTCTGTATACGCTTTGCTGTCTGGTTTTCACCCGCCTGTGTTTTTCTTGGTCAGTCATCGTGCTTAAAGGGCAGTCCCCTTTTGTGGAGTGAAACCATGCACATGCATGATGTGTCTGTCATGCTGTCCCGCCCTGATCCGAGCCTATAGAAACTGGACTAATTTCTTCACAAAAATGCTTCATACAGCTGTTCCGAAATGGATTGACAAGTATATGAGGACTAGAGCTAAAGATATTTGCTCAAGCTCAGTGAGTTCTTGGTTTCAATCGTTTTTTCCAGGTCAGGAATGAGTGGATGAGTGGTCATATGATGTGAAAGCTCCAAGACATGTCAGTCTGCTTTCAGAACTAAAAGTTTCAAAGTTACAGGTTCTCTTGCAAGACAGGCAAAGCAGTTAGTAATGTTAAGTTAAAAATCCCCCAAAACTAAGACATTTAGAAAGAGCAGCCGAGCGACGAGGGCAAGTTTCAGTGAGAAAAAATATTAAGTTTTGGTCTAGTAAAAAAGTTAGGTCAGAGGAAAGGATTCATTTGCGATTGGACATAGTAGCAGAGTGGTTATACCTCTGGCTTTCCAGTAAGGACATTGTGGGTTCAGCTTCTGTGTCTCTGGTCTCTTGGCTACTGTCCAAGGTGTTCCCCCACTTAAGGCCCAAACTCACTGGATAGGCTCCAGTCACAAGAGACCTCTAAAAGGAACAAGCAGACAAAAAAACAAAAAAAACAATGAATGAGTGTTCAGCAGACCGAGCTGTATTGTAAATGATGCCATGGCTGGAGAGCTGGCTGGGATTGGTCGAAGGCTCATGGCCTCCAGCTAGTCTACAGCGAGAGAAGCCAGTAGACTTATGCAAACATCTTCAGTATTGTGAAGGCTTCAGGACAGCAGAAAGAGGAATTCTTGCTCTTTGATTCGAAACAAAAAGAGTCACAATCATAAACCCGTATGACAGAAAACACACTGATTTTCCAGTCAGGCTCATATGATTGCATGTACAGTACTGTAAAAATGCAGGTGCCATCTCGCTTTCTCCTCATAGCTAATGCCCCTCAGAACATTGACATATAAGCACTACACAGGAATCATCTATCGTAAAACCAATCAAGACATCAAAGAAGGAAGAACCGGGCTTTCAAATCAAATGAAGGAGATGAAAAGGGAACCCTTGTTAGACCTTTCAAGTACAGTAAGTCATGAGCCGCTCTGGATAGGCTGTACTACAAAACAAGTCCACAACTCCATTTGTTAACCCTGGATTTTCTCAATGAAGCCGCGCACTTTCTCTAAAGCGGGGGGCGGGCATAGCGCCATTCAACCAATCAAAACAACCGAGCTGCAGACTTCAGAAGTGAGGAAACGTCAATCATGAAACAAAATATATAGTTATTATAGCGTAAGTCAAAGGAAAAATGCTGCAACTTCAAGTGGAGTCTACTCTGTCTGTGAATAGAGCTATACAAATAAAGCTTAGTGCGTAGACACAACCAAATGTGCACAGTGTAAGTTAGGGATGGGACGATTCACGCAAGTCACGATTCGATTCAGTTTTTGATTTTGCAGCCACAAATTTCAAATTTTTTTTCGATTTTGTTAGTTAATCTATATTAAACAAGACCTATTCAGTATTTTTTTCTGAGTTTTTAGCTGCTACAGCAGTGTTCTCTCGTCATTTTACCCACATTTGTATTTGAATTGAGTCCTGCATGTTTGAGTTATCTTGTTTTGTCCTGTAGCTGACACTCCACTATTTAGAAAATCCAAGTTTTGACTTAACACCTATCCCCGCCCACTCGTCTGTATTTTGTATTTACTTGTGATTAGCCATAAATTCAAATTCCAAGTAAAACATGAAGCGTTCAAAATTGTCATGTAGCCACTTTCCAGTTCCTTTTTCTAAGTTGTTTTAAATCATTTTTGAGTTTTACAATGAGTAAAATGTGAATTATTGATCTGCATATGCCATTGTTTCTTCCTAAATATACAGAAAAATAAAAATAACAATTGATTATTTTTTATGATTTTTGTTTGTTTTAACTTAAAACACAAAATAAATCATTATAAATTACATTTTAAACAAAGCCTAACATTGCTGTTAGTGCTCAGAGCTTGCATTATATTTAGAGGTCCACCGATTAGTTGTCAACACAACATAATAATGCACAAGTTCCTACTTTGTTTCCCTAACACATTGTAGCTATTATTGTATTATTATTTTCATTATACAACCATAGTGTGTGTGTAGGTGTGTGTAGGACCTACACACACCTACACACACACTATGGTTGTATAACACTGTAGGTCATTGGCTGTAGGTGTATTTTAGCGCATTAGCAAAACAGATTGATTCTGGTCTTTTGATTCAATCGCTGCATATACTGTATGCTCTTATAATAGGATTCTGACATAGTTCAATAGGACAAATAATTGTCCCATTGGATTCTGGAAGGAATTCTGTAAGATTTCTTTTGTCCAAATTAATTCTTGTAGGATTCTTAAAAGACAATATAAAATCCAAAAGTCATTTTTGACTAGGGTAGTTTGAATGATTCTTTCCCATCTCTAGTGTAAGTCCTTCAGCATATCTTGACTATGAAAATGTATATTAATCATCACACATAGGCTAATGATTAAACTATATTCTTGTGGAGAGCTAGGATATAGAGAACTTTGATCAGAAAGTGAGGCCCGACACAATTGGACAGTGAGCTGACTAATGCTGGAGCACACGTGACTTTGTCTTTACATTTATATTCTGGTATCTGAAATAACAAATATATAAACTAAGAAAGAGTGCTAACCTAATAGAAATGTAGCTTAAACGTGGCTAGTCTATAGCAAGTCTGTTCACATATAAAACACAATGCAACTACTGGTGTTAGCTTCATTTAGCGCCGAAAATATTACGCCTCATGGTGCTGTTTCCCACTGCTGGTCAGGACATTCAGATTCTCCAAACAGAGCTAAGCTTCTCTCAAGTGTCTAGTGCTCTTACTGTTAACCCCGTGACGACATCACTGATAAGGCGCTAGGAACCAGGAGCTAGGAGCTACATATCAGCACAAACGCATGAAATTCTCATCTCTTGTCAGTGGCTTGTCTTCTTAATTTATCCTGGTCTGGAGCAGATACCATGTGCACTGAAATCAACCCAGATCCAGTTTTGTAGGACCACCAGACCAAGTTTAACCCAAAACCTCCCTCGCTAAACTTTAAAACGTCATTGCATATGGCGGAGGTAAACTTTATAGCCGTTTTTGTATGAAAGAAAACACTAAACACACACGAACAGAGGACAGAAACACAAGACACTGAATAACATCTACGTCTTTATAAGTAGAATTATTGTGCAAATAACGTCTAAAAATGGAACAGGGCGTTGTTAAAATGCAGAGCTCATCTCCGCATCGCTGAAGTGAAATGAGATGATGAGATGTTACGGTGCCATCTGCCACCTCCAAGCAGGTGTGAATCCATCCCATAATACGACCAGGAAGGCTTTGGCAGCGTTTATACTGCAAATGAGGTCTGGGCGCGTGCGGTCTCTTCACGGTAATGCATTTCAATAATCGCAAGTGAACAGAGACTTTCTCCGCTGGACAATTGTTATTATATTTGTGAGTGTGCGAGTGTTGTTGATTGCTTCTTAGAAAGATGCTCAGGATCTCCAAGAATTCATTTCAGGAAATAGAAAGGAATGATATGTTATTCAGTGGTGTTTCTTTTGTGTCAGCTTGGAATGTTTGAACAAAAATATGCACTATCAACTTCTGACTTTTTAGCCATTACAGATAGACATGTCAATCAGCCGCGGCTCTTTTGGCTATACGATCGCATATGCATTTCCTGTATTGATAAGCAAAGAATCACTGTCTTGACCATTTTGCACCTATTGTATGTCATATGATCACGTGGGTGCGTCATGAGGGAGGGCAAAAGTGCGAGAACGCAGCATTACAGAATGCGCAAAACTGACAAATTCTCAGATTTTTTGAAAACAAAGCATTGATTGTTTCTTGTGCATGTTCAGTACATTTGTCTGTGGAAGTAGGATTTAGTAGTAGTATTTAGAACAGCTATTGAATGCAGCTGAACCATACACCCTCTTCCTTCTGCTATGTTTGCCGATTTAATACAATTTACAAGTTTGCCCAACCCTACGCTCTTGTGATCTGTAGCATTCTGTAGGAAACAGGGTTTTGCCTTACACTGGGGCAGATTTAAAACAAGAATTTGGTTTTCAGTAACTTGGCTCTCATGTGAGGCTAGTGTTAGCCACACATTGCAGGTTGCTTCAGATATTCATTGCATGATCTTTTTTAAATGTCATGCATTTTTTTCCCCACATTTGCATTGACTAATCTTGTATAAAGGGTTCACTGCAAATCCGTGACAACTTAAGGGTCTTTCACATTAACACAACTCTCAGTTGCTGTCGGTAGAGAGGAGCGACGCCGTGTCTGTTCATGTCTCTTTGGGGTGCATTGATGTAAAAAAGCATTCACACAAACACGATCCCAACAGCCACCAGTCGCCGAACTGGCATGCATGTGACGTAAAGCTTAAGAAAATGACGAAACATAAGCTTCGCGCAATTGTCAAACTATGATGGAAAACAGATGTTCCTAATCTTTCCTCACAAATTGAGCTCTACTTCTATTTCCCACCACAGTCCAATCTTCTTTATGCAGTTGCTGCAACTTCTCAGTCTTTGTTTTCCTCGGACCAAATAGTAGCCATTCTCCTTTGCACTTATGAACCGTTTGAACCCGGGTAACAACAATCTATGCTCGTGTTTTTCAGTTTTCCGCACAATTTTCCTGTTGATTGGCCATGGGCAAATCAAACAGCTGCATATGCAGCAACTAGCGACCGCTGGCAAAACAGACTCATAAAGCAAGTCTTCAAAACCTCGCCTCCACAACCTGCTCCGTGCTCCTCTGACCCCCAACAAAGCCATTCACACCAAACATACGTGAGCCACCAAACCAGTTCAGATGGGCGACCCTCGGCTTGGTGTGAAAGACCCTTTCGATACTGTAGTTCTTTTGCTTTATTGTTGATTTTAGCTGGAATACAATTAATCTAATAAAAGAGTGAAACCTAAATACAGCTAGACTTTTTTGTTAAGAAGTCACTGTTTTGCTACCGACTCAGGCAGCTTCATCCAGGTGCAAACTCTTAAAAAACATGATTTTTTTTTCAGTTTGCACTTGCACTTTAGCACTTAGCTTGATAAATGTGGCCCTTAAACTCAAAAATCTAATAAAATGAACAGCCCAAAATGCGAGCTACCTCTGCTATTGTGCAAAGAAAAGACAATGCCAGAATAAAGCACACTCAATATCTTTCAGTAAACACAAAACCTTTATCATTCCAAAGAGTTAACTTCAAGCTTCTGTCACATTGATGATACTTTGTGAGTACTCTGAAACTTTTAAAACCAAGGCTTCTTCTGTGCTTTTAGATGACTTCTCATTCTCCTACATTGCGTTGTCAAGAGCATTTTCCCACTCTCTTAAAACCATTATTGTGTCCAGCTCACTGTGCTCTCTTGGAATTGCGCTGAAGGACAAACTGCAGAGACAAACTGCAGAGACAAACGCTCGAGATTCTTGTTTACTATGTGTGCGAACAGCTGCAGGGTCTGACAGGGCTCTGCATCCTCCACTGAAGAGAGTCACAAAACAATTAACTTGATGATAATAGCGCGGCTTAAATGCTGCAAACGCTAAAGATTACTCATCGTTTTGTCTGATTGAATTTAGTGAAGATTCACCTAAAGTCCTATGTAATGAGCCAATTACAGAAAATGAGTGTGAGCAGCTGTATGGATGAGGTTTTTCTTCTTTTCTCTTTCTCTCTCGTTGTGCGGTTGCAGTTCAAACCTGCTGCTGCTCATTTGTTTTGTGTCTGTTATGTCATTTCTGTTTGTTTGACTTTTTTCTCTTTTAATTCAACAAGAGGGAAAACATGCAATGTCAATGGATGTAATTAGCAAATGGCAACGGTTGCAATTTTTTAAGTCCCATATTTTCCTGCGCAAACAACAAAATATGTGACTTTAGACTATATAAAATAGCTTACATTTGATAATTTTATTGAGCAGAAGTTCATTATCATATTTATTTTTTTCTGTTATCCTAAACAAATCTAAAGAACGCCATGAACTCTGAAACAAATTCTTTATCAAAACATAAATCACTAACCTGGCTGTGATGTTCTTCCACAATATCTATCTGGAACTTCCTTTGCTGGAAATGTTCATGAAAAGGTGGGACGTTTAATGGTATTTGGTCATGGTGAATGGTCTCCATTTATATAGTGCTTTTCTACCTTTCAAGTCACTCAAAGTGCTTTATAATCAAGGATCAGTGAGGCAATGTGAGTTAAGTGTCTTGCCCAAGGACACAACAATTTGTCGTCCTGCTGTGGCACCTGGTGTTCCAGTCGTCTCCCATCCATATACTAATCAGGCCCTAACTTGTTAAGCTTCTGAGATCTGATGGGATCAGGCTTTGACAGGCAGGTTCAGCCATTAGAAATACTTCGAGCTGATTGAGTGACTTGTCACTTCCCTTAGTTTGTGCTTAGCCAATCACAGCAATGAATCATAATGACATATTCAACAAGTGTCACTTTTATTTCTGCTAAAACGGAATCAATAGCAGCAGAGACACATACCACAAGAGTTGCCATCTTTTTTTTCTTGATTCAGACCCAATGTCTGTCTGTGTAAATGTGCTACAGAAGTAAACCATTCAATTTAATTCAATACAATTCAATACCTATTTTTTTTTTCCAAATCGTGCAGCCCTTTGTTAACAAACATTGCTCAGGTGAGAATGATGTGTGAGTTCTTCATATTATCAATCTGGAATGACTGCCGTTGACGGAACAGCATGGCGATATTTAAATCTGATTAGTCAAAGCATCTGAATACAGAAATAGTCAAGAAGCCACTTTTTTGTTAAATACAGTTGAGAGAAAAGCACGTGCATTTTCCCTTCCAAAAATGAACAAGCCTCTTCTGAGTGCAAATTTTAAAAAAAGTCAACATAGCCCCCTAATTTAGCTAAAATTGGCCAAATGCATTGGTCAGCTCTGCAATTTTTGCTTTGGCGCTTTCACCCACATTACAAAGCTCTCTTCAGATTTTGAAAATCACAAATATCACACAATCTATCTGGTCGAGCCTGGTTGGCTTTATGTAGCAACATGTTGTAAAATGACATTGTTTAATGGCATTATACAGGTTAAAGACATGATGTGGTGGGCTGTAACAGTATAGCACAGCCCACCTCTGTTTACATTGATTCTTTCATTGAAATGATGAAAGGCACTATAGACAATGGGTATTCCATGGAACAAGATTAAGCCAAAGCCTGGATTTTTGGCCAGTAGAGCTCCTGCAGTTGTTGTCATGCAACATGTTTTCATGGATTGCATAAAACACCATGTAAGTAGCATGTCAGGGAAAATTCTTCTTCTGGCATGTCTGTTACATGGCGTTGAGTACAATGTTAAAAGCACTAAACAGAAACATTATTCTTAGTGTCTTTGTGTCTATTCTTAGTGTCTTATACAAACATAGATTTGCATTTTGTCCCACCCCTTCTAATTACTCACTCTATTCACATTCAACATAGAGCTGAGCGATAAAACACGATGGAAGTGTGAGCTTATTCCTTTGACAACGGGATTTTTTGTTGTTGAAATTGTTATTGTGCTATTTATTATTTCTTTATTTACTGCAACTGTCTGTTCAAATACAAACTATTTTATTCAGTTATTGGTCAGCCGTTGTCATGGTCAGAATGAATGACAGCTGGATTTAACCAATCACAATGAAGTGTGAACTTTGTGAGGAAGCAGAAGAATTCATTCCCCTCAAAGTCAATGGAGAAAAATAAACACTGCATATAAATGAAGATCAAATTTAAATCTGGCTCCGAGAAAATTGTTGTATCTATTTTTTGTTACATTGATCGACCCTAAAGCATCTTCCTTGTCAGAATAAAATATCCAAAGTGAAATTTATTTGACTATTGCCTTTGAAAGTGGTGCTATTATTCAAGTCCAATGGTGAGATTGTTGTCAGCTCAAAGGAGTAGAAAATGCTTCAAAGGTAGTTTGCTGTAAATCTCCATCTAAAAGCTGGTTCAAACCGTGGGATTAAGGACAGTGTAAGGGAACATTCAAGCAGGGAAACAGGGTGGTTTGAAAGAGAAGTAAAAGAAGCTATTTCTGTTAAAAATGACTATCCTTCTACATCCCAAAATGGAGGTGTAAGGTACAGCCACAATGGTAATTCAACACTTCAAAAAACAAGCCTTAGTTTGCACAGTGAACAAGCACAACAATGAGAATGTAATGTCCCAATAACCCATGTCAAGTTTAATTGTACTGTATACAGTAAGTTCTGCATAAGTATTATCTTAGAAATAAGGAAAGGTCTTCACTGATTATTCAAATGAGAAAAAAAAACAAGTTGCCTGAAATGTATTAATAGAGCTTCAAAAACGTTTCCATGGAAATCTTGTAGGTGTGTTAAAGATCCCTTTGAGCCCTGCACTATGAACGTCACTGAACTTCACCTTCACATCACCATAGATCCACCGCGTCTGAATGAGCTGTGTCTTTAGTTTAGAAAAGTCTTTTGTCTGAGTCAGTGAAATGTAAATATCCACAGCCAAATGTGCACAAAGTGCCGTCATTCTGTATTTCTTGACAATGAAAGTGATTATTAACCATCACACAGATTAAACAGGATTCTTCAGTCTGGTCACAGTCTTCATGCTCGCCTTTATTAATAGGTTACGTGCGCATTGCTTTGATGTAAAAAAAAAAAACAAAAAACAAACAAAAAAAAAAACGCTGTAACTTTTGCATTTCCTCATCCCCCCCCCCCCCCCCCCCCCTCTCTCTCTCTCCCAGGTTTAACCCAGAACTTACCTCGCTAAACCCCAAATCTAGCTTCATAGTGCAGGCTCTGTTTGTTGTTTAATGGGTTTGCATTACAAAAATGCCACACACCCATCTGTGTTACAGTAGGCCTACTTAAAGATGTTACTGTCATCTGAATCTCACAATAGGTTGTGTTCACATTGTAAAATGTGATGATGTCATCAGGTCAAATGATGGAGAAGAGACAACTCTACCAAAGCATAAAACTTGTTTTTCTTAAATTATCTAACTTTGAAAATGTTCACAAATTTATGAATCTGGTCATTTTATTGGTGAATAAACCCGTTTAAGTTTTATATTAACTCTTTCTCTGCCACTGATGAAAATATCCGTCGTCACGGCCAACCGTTGCCTGCCAGTGAAGTAGACTGTTGACTTTGCCTACAGTCAAATACACGGTGCAGTTTCACTGATTCACCAGCAGATGGCAGAATTGGGTGAGAACAGATTAGAGTAGAATAACAATTCCTTTTCTAATTGAAAGTAGACACTTGTAGGTCTCATTTGATGTACAACATGTCATATTTCCAGTTTCACTAAGTTTCTTTGTGGAGCTGTGAATATTGCTTCGAAAGGAAGGTCAAAGTGAGAACAGGGAAGTGTTTAAGGACAAATATGATGTATTCTGTTGACTTTTAGTTTACTTTTACAGATTACACAGATGCTAATGCTAATGACACACTTTCAGAAACTGTTGCTGTGTGAACACAAACATGGGGACAGGGTAGTTCTTCTGACTGGACAGGGACTGGAGGAATGTTGGGACTAGTTCTTGGTACTTTCATGTTCTAAAATCCTAAAATTAACCGCTCTTGACTTTTACGCTAATACAGTAGAAATGTTTTATAGAGTCTGGATGTTTATGGCCTGAAAAACCGAAGATATCTACTGTATACATTCAGAACAGTCTTTTCTGAGGCTCAAAGTAGAATAGAACGTTCTGCCGTCACAACTTTTTCACATCCAGTTTGTAAATTTGCAACATCCCTCGCTATCAGCCTCGTTTGTTTTGATTGCATTTAACCTCCATCTTTACCCGTACAACAAAAACATCAGTACATAATTACTCACCTCTCCACAAACGCTGTTCACGTTTGGCTGCCTTTGCTTCAACGTTCTCCCCGCCACTGATTCCGCTATAGGCCCATATTTCAACGTGACATTTTGGGCATATGTCTCACAGCTGCAGATGCGTGTTTCCCTAGCGCGCCGTGACACATATGGCACAGCAGCTCATTTCCTCTGAGGCGGATCTCAAATCTGTCTGCTCTTATCGTACAACGCTGTCCCCTGTCTCCGTCTCAATATGCAATCATACAGGACAGCAGTTTCATTAAGGAACCATCATGTTGACATTCCCCACTGAGGCTAATTTCCTCTCTGGGTGGCCAGCTGTCATTCACCGCGCTGTTAATGTTCCGTGAGCTAATATCACGCTAATATCACTGGCTGGGTTGGGTTGTAGTCAAAAGTCCTTAAGGGCCAACTTGAGGGCTTGATTCTGGGTAATTTATACTATATCTGTGTTTGGTGTAAGGCTGGGAAAATGGAAGTATGTTGAGGGCTCTAGGACATCGCAAATTGGACTTTTGAGGTCAGGGTTTTAATGTAATTCTTATGCATATCTGATTCTGTTATTAGCTACATTTGTGCATGTTAAATACATTTTGGTTTTGTAGGGCTTCTAACTTCTGAGTAAAAAAAAAAATCACTTCAAAATTTCTCAGATTTGTCTGCATTTTTATGCCAAATTTCTTCTATACATCTGCAGTCAAATGAACAACAATCCATTACATCTGCTGGCATGCATAACATGCAGGGTTTGATTTGATGGGGGGGGATTTTCCCTCCCTCTGGTTTGTCCATTCCGCTTTCTGCTTATACTTTCCCCGTCCCTCCTTCTGCTTTTATTTTGTTATAATTGTAAGGGGGATAAAAAAAAGACGTTTGACCACAAAGTCAATCTCAGGCGTTTCAGAACAAATATTTGATCTAACCACTCGAAGCAGGAGTTTCAAGACACTGAAAACGAATCTTTCTGAAAAAAAGATTTCAAAACTCGCCTTAGACCTTTATATGATGTTCACTGCCAAAATCTGCCATCTCAGTGCACCATAAACCAATGACAAAAGCTCAAAATTGACTAATAAATCCACGGCAATCTCTATTAAATTTGTTTTGAAGATTTGTCAAAATATTGCAAAGATCGAAGCATAAATCCACTTTCTTTGTCTCTTCTGTAGTTTCACATTCATGTTGTTCTTTCAGAATTAAAATTTACGATGTCAATTCTTTCTCTCACTTCTACACCAGCTTCAGACTGGTTTACTGATTCATGTGGACGCGCACAAATCCATGTTTATGCGGATTGTTTTAAAAACTATCCTCGTTTTGTCTTTGTGTGTACAAGACATGTGTTTCCTGTTGTAACCATGTTCTGTCGAACCCAGTGTTGTCTTGATGTTTTTCCTCTCTCACAACTCTCTCTTAATAGCCAATAATACCACACTATCACACGCCAGAATTCTTTTAGTTATGGGTAAAAAAGAAACTGAATTAACACCGGAAAGAAGAGTTGTGCTACTGTACTTCCCTTTGTTTTTATGACAAATCGCACAGCAACAACATGTTGCGACTCTTGAACTGATTAGGTTTATTTATCTTTCCTACTAATTAGTGCTCTGGCCTCATAGCAAGAAGGTCTTTGGTTCAATGGGAATTTAATTTGTGGTGAAAAATGAGAAGGCTTGGCCTTTCTGTGTAGCGTTTGCATGTGTCTGGGTGGGTTTCCTACGGTTTCTCCCCCAACCATAACATGCACCATACGAAATATTCTTCCAATCTCAATAATAATGTACACCAACTTTTCTTCTAATGCTATAAAAACGTTTCCATTGTCACACCTACCATTTGCCCTCGGTACCTATACCGCTCGTATTGTCAGGGCAGCGTTGATGCTAGAACTGTACCAAATGCCTTCTCTATCTTGATTCCTGCAGGAGCTGTATGAGGCGACATCTTCAGCTGACAGAGGCTCAACACGTGTGGATTGTGAGTGAAGGATCGCTCATGTTCCTCTGACAGCTATCAGGCTTTGAGCTCCCAGGAGACCACTTTGACCCAGTTAAAGATGGGCCTGTCTTATGCAACAGTGATGGCACATTCAGGAGCCTGCAGATTGTACCCAATACATGCATTTACACCTGCAATTTAAAGGAAACAGTGAAACAAGGCTGAACACTTTCTGTAGAGGTGGTATGGTAGTATTAAGCTAACTTGTTTATTGATAGTTTAGATCAGGCCTATTCAACTTCAGGCCCAGGTGCCAAATCAGCCCTTCAAAGATATGATTCGGCCCACTCACTTTTCCAAATATTATATTACTATTTTTTTCTCTTTTTTGTAGATTTCTGGGTTATTATTTGGGTTATTACTCAAATAATAGTTTCTTAATGTGTCAATAAGTGTCTGAAAACAAGATTTGAATGTGTTGTATTTTTCTTGTTTCAATTCCAGTTGCACCTTTTGACCAATTTCCAGTAAGAAAAAGCTGAATTTTTCAAATTTTTAGCCAAACAATCCACTTTACTTTTGTTCTACGGGCAAATCTCTTTTGAAGACAGTTAAAAATGTGCTTAAACAAAGATAACTGACATTTTTTAAGCATTATCCAGTTTAAGTTTGTCACTTTTGACAGTGTATTTTTCAGTGCTGATTTATTTCCACTTTGGACCTGATTTAGATTCAGTTTAAAGGGGCACTGTGTGAGAAAAACAAACAAACAAAGTTCATTCATTTTCTACCGCTTAATCCCGTTAGGGGTCGGGGGTGACTGGAGCCTATCCCAGTGACTTTGGGCCTTAGGCGGGGAACACCCTGGACAGTGGCCAACTCGTAGCAGGTTCACTCTCTCATTCACTCACTAAGGGAAATTTACAGTGATGCCCAATCAACCTAAACATGCATGTTTTTGGAGGTGGGAGGAAACCGGAGTACCCGGAGAAAACCCACGGTGACACGGGGAGAACATGCAAACTCCACCCAGAGAGATCATGAGATGTTGATACGGTCCGACCCGGGAGTCGAACCCACGACCTCCTTATTGGGAAGCCAGAGCTCTAACCACTCTGCTACCGTGCACCCCAAACAAACAAAGTGATATCCACTTTTGAACACCAGAGGGAGCCTTTCACATACACTTTGCCTATTTACCATGCTGACATCTAGCGTCAATAATACACATTCTGGCCCGTAATAAAACATTTCAAATACGTATAAATGTATCACAATTAATGTGGATTGGTTAACAGTGCTCTCTTAAGTATTCATGTTGTAAAGAGTAAATATGATTTAAATGTTTGTGGACTATATGTGATCATTAAAGTTCCTCTCAATCCTACACAGTGCCCCTTTAATGCTGGGATACTTCCAGTTCAGATTTGGTAATGTGGTTTAAAGTTGATTTGGACATTTTGTAGACCAATAAAAATAGATTGCAACATTAGTTGGTCTCACCATAGAAATAAATCTAGTCCTGTGAATGTTTTGGTGCAACAAGGCATTGTGCAACTATCCAGCCCAGAAGCCATGGCCCTCTGGAAAATCTGGCCCTCTGGAAAATTAGGTTCAATAGCCCTGGTTTAGATTTTGTTACTGGATTTAACAATATATTTTTTTTAACAACCAATTGACAGATCTTGCCACTTCAGAGTCACACTGATTATTGATGGCTATTTTAACCCAAACATCTATGACTCTTTGACTTGTGACTTGACTCAGACTTCCTCATCCTACCTCTGCTCCACATTCTCTCCCGAAGCTTTCCGTCATTTGCATAAGCTGAAAGAATGATGCGTTCAGGTGTGTTTGTGCCGCTTGCGTTTGTGTGCACACTCTCGAGTTTTATATTCCGCATGCAGGAGCACAAAGTCTATTTTACTCAGTCAAACTAAAGTGAGCTCCAACAACATCCTGCACTTATCCACTCGCTCCATCCAAAACACACAGCACTTAGATTCAGATGGAGTCAATTTAGGATAGAGTACACAAGATTGTCTATTCGGGTATTTTCTGGGAAGATGCGCATTTACTATTCATCAATTTAGTCTAATTTGGTTATTTTCCAAGATGATGATAGATATCCCTTTTACTGATGGATGCTGTTTACGTCTGATGAGCTGTTATTCCAGAGCTAGTAGCGCAATAACAATCCTAATACACATAGTTAATGAAAAAAAAAAAAAGGAACATGCATTGAGACTCCAGTATACTGCAATGCTTTACCCTGAGGGAGAGCATTTTTCACCGGTCTAATGAAAAGTAGTCCCAGCAGGGTATGTTCATATGATAACACAGCATTCCACGACTTATATGGTATTAAATAGTCACACCATAGTCAAGCATCTCCAGGCTCCTGACCATTATATTACAGTTCTTTTTTGTGGATTTCACATCGGCATTCGATTCTATGCAGGTACATCAATGAGTTATAATAATGACTAGAGAGTGAGTGGGGCCTGTTGCTGTGGCGGCAGCCATCTTGCGTGGGGAGAGGCAGCAGAATTCTAATTGAAAACAATGTAAAAACAAGGTCTGATAATTCATAGATGAAGGAGGGTAATTGAACAAATAATTATATATTTATAGTCCAAATAATACAGAGGATGCTTTCTGTCTGTGTCTGGTCACTTTTCCTCTGAATTGTGAATATAAATATTCAGCCTAAAAACACTGCACTGGGCTGTATTTGATGCAGAATTAATTATTTTTGTGTGTCATTACATTATATGAGCACAAACATTCATCATTATTGTGTTGGCTTCACTGCTGTGACTAAAAAGAAGATTTTAATAGCTAAAAATAAAAGTAGTTTTTTTCTTAATTTTTTTCACATTAGTTTGGTTGAACAGTGGCATAAATAAATGTACAAATACGTAAAAGTTCAATTATCAAAGCATTTAAGTAAAAACGTCACTTCAAAGTTCAGCTTACCATTAGTTTGTCTGAGAACTTCAGTTAAGTCTCCCCACACAAGATGCTGCTGGAACTGGACATTTGTTGCTATAGGTTACCATGACTACGCTCTCTCCAGTCATTATTATAACTCATTGAGGTACATGCTCTGCTCAACAGACGAGAGGTAGCAAGTAGGTATTTTCACTCAAATACTGCACTTAAGTAGGTGCACTTGGCTTTCTACTTTTACTTCTTACATTTTTCAAGAAATATCAGTACTTTCTACTCCCTACATCAGGAATATTCAACATAAGGCCCGGGTGCCAAATCTGCCCTCCAATAATCTGATCCGGCCCTCAGTTCCCTTTCCTAATACAAAAACAAATCACTAGTTTTCTTGACTTTATTGTATTTAAACTGTCTCAAAATAAGGTTTGCCACATGGATCTAGTGTGTTGTCAATTCCAATTGCAAGTATTCATTAGATTCCAGTGATAAAATCATATATTTTTATCAAATCAATCCACTTTGCTCTTGTTCTATTGGCAAATTGTATTTGAAGACAGTTAAAATACGTCCAAATAAAACATAAATCTTGTTTAATGTGGTCACTTTTTGCAGTGCATCTTTCAGTTCAGATTTAGTTCACCTTTAGACCTTGTTTATTCCCGGTTTAAATCTGTTTAATGCAGAGACTCTCCCAGTTCAGATTGGTTAAGTGACCGTAGCATTAGTTATTATAACAATAGAAACAATTCTAGTCCTGTGAATATTTGGTGCAACCTCGTGTCAAAAGCGCTGACTTATTGTGTCACTATGGCCCAGAAGCCATGGTCCTTGGTAAAACCTGGCCCTCTGGAAAATAAAGTCGAATAGCCCGGCACTACAAAAAAAGATGGGTTACTACATTTTTTGTTCCTGTAACCTCATGGCTCAGACAAATGCAACATAAGAACTAACGACACAGCAACATACAGTATTTCAATGCCCTTTTCAATCTTTTATTATAAAAGCAGCAATACAGTCATTATAATAAAAGTATTGCTGGCGTCAGAGTAGGTGTAATATGGGTGGATGGTGTAATGTACAGTAGGTAAGATCAGTCACTTTTGTGTGTGTAAGGTGTTGGGTAGAGTGGACTGTTGTTATGTTTGTTAAAATGAGTAGTGGGCTGTAGTGCGAATGATAGTCAGTAGGAAAATCTTTTTTGTAAATGTGCACGTATGTCAAGGTGCGAATGTAGGCTTAAAAAGAAAACCAATGTAAACCTGCTACATATCAAGGTAACATGCGAAAACTGCCAAAAAAAACTTTATCGTTTCTAACAATCACATCAGATTTATTATACTAAGTCACTGTAAAGCCAATCTTGCATTCCAACTTTGTGCACAGCCAAGAATGTATTTCTAGATTGTGAAATAAAAGTCCTCGTCGAAGATCAAATGACTATATCAGGAGCTCTGACAACTTCTGTATGTTATGAGCTCGCTCTTTAGCTCAGATCACAACAGCTTGTTTTGCTCCCCTGCTGAGAGGAAATAGGCTTTAAACCGCTGCGAGAATGACTTCAATAATATGTTTGTGTTCTGAGTTGGTCCTCTGTAGGTGTCCACTTTGATCGTGACATGCACATATCATCACCTAATGAAAAGGATGTAGGTCTATCTTATTTTATTTGTCTTTCAAATACAACAATGCTATCACAATGGAAAACTTGTGTCCATATGTGATATGTTTGTATGTGTCAGCGACCGACTGTATTATGTAGTTAACAATCTGCTGTGTCCAAACATATATGAAACTTTATGTAAAACTACAAAACTAGTCTGTGCGGAGTGATTTATTATTTTTTTTTTTGTAAATCCATTAAATAGCCTTGATGCGTGTTTTGGTTGTAAGGCGGAGAAGTGGCGAAGCTGAGGCGGACTCGTGGAACGGCCGTCACTGACAACAGCTCTGTACAGCGGCTCCGACTGTCGGAGCTGGATGCAGTGAGATCAGTGTGACAGTGTTATAAACCAAACCTGTACCTCTGAAATTAAGCTTTAAATGTTATTATATAATATATTAAAATTTCTCAATATATTGTCCACATCTTTGCGTAAATGTATTAGAAATAGTTAAATACAGTTTTTTAATCCAGTACATAAGACACAAATAATGCATTGTATCCATAAAAGGATCTGACAATACCATTGTATTGATAATATCTTATCAATACCCCTCTCTATGAGCAAGACCACAATTATTGGGCAATTATTTTTCCCCGAGGGCCGTTTTCAAATTCCAACTAGCGACAAAGAGCCGGAGCACAACTATTGATATAAGAACTTGTTATTATTGCAAACATATTTTGTATAAAATAGGCCACTCACCTGTTAGTTGTGTTCATGAATTGTGTATAGTAAGAGCACAAGCTCCATAGCCAAGTCAATCAAATTAAAGAAATGTACAATGTAATGGAATTCTAGATTTACTAACATGTCTTGAAATCCATATTTTTTTACCATTTTATTTTTTTATTTTTGTTTAAGATCATTTTAGTTAATGCACTTGGATTGTTTCACTTGTTTCAAGAGATTTGGAAATGTTTAAATGTTTAAATCTTTAAATAGATTTGCAAATTTAATTCAAGCTAAAATATAAATTTAATTCAAGCTAAAATATCTTGTAAACAATCAAAAATGTGCTATAGATATTAGCTATTTGATTCTAATCTGTCTAAAATAACTAAAATTAGGATGAACATTCTAATAGCTTTAACCTAGACTAGATAATAAGGCTTTGCAGTGTAAAGAGTAATGCTCAAAAACATGCTGAGGGCCTGATTAAAACAGGTGGAGGGCCGCATCTGGCCCCCGGGCCGCAGTTTGCGCATGTTGACCCTGTTTTTCTTTTATTGTCCTTCAGATTAAAAGGAAAGTGCCTCCAAGGTTCGCTGTGTCTTGTGGCTCCTTCAAGCACCACCAATCATAAAAGCACACCACACAAAGACACTACA
Organism: Mugilogobius chulae; assembly: GCA_038363315.1. Classification (NCBI taxonomy): domain Eukaryota; kingdom Metazoa; phylum Chordata; class Actinopteri; order Gobiiformes; family Gobiidae; genus Mugilogobius; species Mugilogobius chulae. Next base: position 32,275 of record JBBPFD010000221.1, on the reverse strand, counting down.
ACGGTCACATGAGCACAATAATACTTTCTGAAAGCCACCGTTGCCTTAGAGATAGGCACGAAAACATGAAAGCGCTGCTAACAAAAGATTTCCATAAAGAACACTGCTGCGATCCTGCGTGTGTGCGCGGCGCGGCTAAATGAATTCAAATGCAAAAGTGTTTGTTAATTAGCTTCATAAATCTGGCCTATTGTTAGTTTTTCATAGCAAGACTTTTTAATTGCTCCTCTGAGATAACAAAGGACTACTTTTAATTAAATTGTATGATTTGGGACCAGAGTGTAACGAGCTTTGACACAGTTCTCCGCTGGTGGGCCGTTTTTTTATATTAAATCCACTGAGCACAAGTAATTAGAATTATTCACTGATGTAATTACTTTGGAACATTTGCACTTATTGCGTTATTATCGGTGGCGTGAAACATACACCCACGCAAGGTTCAGAACGGCACAAATCACAAAGAAGGCTTGGAGATATCGTCTTGGCTTTGGTGACTGAGCGGATGGTCGTAGAAACGTAGAATAGTGGTGTTCAATGCTCATACTGTTGAGTTTAGGAGGATTTTGGAGTCACAGTGTCAAGAGGGTTTCATCACTTAGCAACTAGGCTGTAGTTATTCTTATCGCAGTAAGCTTAAACTATTAGAAATTCAGAGAGTGTCAGCTCATTTGCTATCTTATTTTATATTTAGCTTGTAAAAGAGTCAAGCTATCTAATAAAATAAAGTTGTGACAGACTTTTGTATACAAATTGATATATCCATTCATTTGTAAAAAAAAAAAAAAAAATGCTATTAATCCAAGTCCAGGTAGTTTAAGCCAGGGGGCTAAATTGCCAAAATGAATTCTGTTTTTTCCTATTTTTCAGAAGCTTTGGAATCCAGAAAGTTAGCTAATTATCTGATCTAGTAAACATCATAAAACAGAGCAAAGGTGTGGCAGTGAATGGATTGATGAACTAACTTTATGGGCCCGATTTTGCCCCGCCGGTCTATTACCTTAGCGGAAGACGCAAAGAGTTCTCTGTGTTGGCTGCTATGAGCTCCAGAGAGCAGCTCCAGCTCGTGGCACGGCTGCTCTGCCTAGTCTGATGCCAGTTCAATCAGTGAACCTGCACAACATAACCGTGGAGCAGTGCAAGAAGTTCACAGGAAAATATTAAGAAATAATAATAATAATCATATTTTGCCATCAATTCTAATTTTGTCAGTTATGTAGTTAGAAAAAGCCACGTTAAATGCAGTTATTGAATTAGGCAATATATTTGTAAAATAAAATAGATTCACTTTCCGGTTTCCTCCTACAACTAAAAACATGGGAGAGGGAGACATGTGCCTCCCCTCTCCCCTCCCCAAGACTACAGATGTAAATTAGCTGGTGCAAGCATGTCTGCCTTTGTGCTTAATGCTAAATTGTACATTGTCCTTAATAATAGACATTCCTTAGTGACATTTTCATGATGTTTTCAGTCGAACAAAAAAGTCTATTTAAAAAAAAGTTATTTTGCCTTTTGCGTTCCTTTTTAATTACCATTTAAAACACAACATTAGAAGAGGTTTCTGACTTTTGTGGTTGTTACTTAGCAGATCACAAGTTTCTGAGGACACACAAATAACAAGAGATGGTTCTGCTTGACAAGCTGGACTATTTTAAAACAAGTGCCCTTTACAAGAGACAGACGCGTCTCTTTGTTTTTCAGAAGCTGAAATCTTTTGAGGTTTGTCAGTAGACTGTGCTACATCTGTTTGTGTGGAAAAATAAAGACCATGCAGTGTAGTATATTGTATTGGTTGACAGAAGAATTAGCTCACTAGCCATGTGCGTTGTCTGTCTAAACAAACATGGCTGCTTACAAATGTGCCGAGTCGAAGGGTTTGCGCTTAACAGAAATAGAAGTAGAAGTTTAAATACATTTCAACTTCAGCTGTAAAGTAATGTAAGAAACCAAAAACAAGCAACACCACTGAGATAAACTCAGAAAATAAATATAACTAAACATATGAACAACATGAACAGTTACAGAGGCATGCATACCATTTTATTCACATTCGCTTTTTATTTAGCTAAGATCGTTTTATATTTGTTTGTACTTAGAATGTTCCTATTTTGTTGTTTTTAACGTTCTGCTCAATTCAGTTACACATATGTCACAGTTCAATCACAATTTCATTCAAGTCTTCAGTTGTTTCATTAGTCCAATCAGTTCATACTAGTTGTCACAGTGTCCTGAACTTAATCTATGATGCTGGATTTTATTTCACTCACAGACCGAAACAAACTTCAGCAATAACACAAGAAGGAACGGTTGCGGCCCCTTTCGTACTGGAAGACCCGATTCGTCCGGAAGTGTGATTAAAGCCTGCACACATTGGAAATAATAATGTAAAAAGCATGTATTTAATCTAAACAGTCTTTATTCGTTAATTATTTAACTGTTTATGAAAAAATAACGAAAAGCATTGTGTAAGAAATCGCCCCCAATTTTTTTTTTTTTTGAGGCACGTAAGGTCACGTGTGATGATGCGTTAAAGATCAAACTCTTGTGTTACACTAGATAAACTGCTAAAAGGCAAAGAACAGCTGTGAGTAATGAATACAGGGCTTGTGGATGACGACAGTATTAACGTAATTTTGGGATTATAAGCCACTACTTTTTTCACAAGCTTTGAACTATGCGGCTTATAAGGCAATGCAGCAAAATGATAGATTGTTATAGACTTACTATTAACAAGTGCGGCCTATATATGTACTTTATCTTTTTTTTTTTTAAAAAGTCTATTGGGTGCGGCTTATATTCAGGTGCGCTCAATAGGGCAAAAATTACTGTATGTGTTTAAAAAGAAGAACAAAAAACAGCCCTTCCTTTCCGTTTTAATTAGAAAAAAAGGGAATTTCTGGACGGATCGGGTCTTCCGGTACGAAAGGGGCCGCGACAGGAAGAAAGAAGGAACAAGATGGTGGTGGGGCAGCCAGACCTGAAATGAAATGAGTCTTACTCCGTTACGGCATCTGCCTCGGCCAACAACATAAACCAGTTTTGAAGGACTACAGCCACAGTTCTGACTGCCGCTTGGCCGGCTACAACAAGCGCCTGGTTCCTCAACACACGTGACAGTGAACGGTGCCCCGCGAGGCAGTAACCAGAATAATTTACCTGTAAATGGCATAAAGAGACCATACATGGCACAGAAACGGAAGTGAGAGAGAACGAACAAAGTGCAAACAGTTGGGCTTTTATACTGTACTATGGGTTTGTCGCCTACTGTTTACATTCAACTGTGTGTAATGCCACACAAAGAAGAATTAACTGTAAAAAAAAAAAAAAAAAAATCATAGGCGATTGAAAGACATGAAAAAAGGCACAAACTTTGTCCCAACAATCAATAAACATATATAACCTTTTCATAACCACCTCAGGACGTGTTTTTCTGTCTCCGTCTGTGTCGTCTAATAATAATCCAAAACATTTGTAGCACAGAGATACGTTTGCACAGTTAAGCTTGTTTATTGCATCAGGAGAAGAAGTATGACACGAATTAAATCTGAGGTTTAACTTAATATTTTCTAAATTAGCGTTCGTATATTTCACTGTGATCATTATTTATAACTCGACTATTTGACACAAACTGCAACGCTTACAGGCCTATTTTATGTTAAAATGTTTATTCCTATCAAAACCAGAGCTGGACTTGTGTTTTGAACCATTTACACACGTTTAGCACAAACCCGGCATAATAAACAGACTGGATGTTTCTGCCAGTTCTGCAGCTACAGCTATTGCGTTGGTTTAAATTGTTGTTGCAAGAGCACATTTTGAAGACTCTTTGTATAACATCAACTGATCAAAAAGAGAAACCGCTGTTGAAAACTCAATCTTATGTTAGTATATTGTTGCAAAAATCGCTTTTTTGTGTGTATGGCAGGTTTTCGCAATTTCCTGATTTTAGCTTCATTTGGTAGTGTATACAAGATAGTTTTGCATGAGTCAAGATCTCAAGTTAGAGAGGAAAACTTTTAAAAACATGTTGTTAGAGCAGAGACTACATAGTGTGATATTACCAATTATAAACAGGAAGCACATTGTCAATCCTAAAAAATGACTTGAATCGCCAAAACTCAAAATATACCAACACTTGTATCATTCTGGTGATGCTACTGTTTATATTTATCAAAGAAATTTAGAACAAAATCTGATGTTCTTTTGTGCAGAGCTTTTTGTCAATTATAACTAGAGTCAATCACACAAAGAGACAAGGCTCAGGCAAGGCAAAGCAAGTTTATTGAGAGGAATCTGGCAGCAGACCTTCGTTAGGAGGACCCTCACGTGATTTACCTCCAGCCCAGATGTTCATTCATATTACATAGCTATACCACAGTCCAGTATGTGGCGCTGTACACTTGAGACCCAACCAACAGGAGCTTGGTTGTTTATTGTCGCTGTGTGTTCCATGTGTAACAAACATGGTAAAATATGTTATGACCCAATAAAGTGACACAACATTTTTACAAGGACACAGAACACAAAATAGGAGTTCATTTTGTTTTATTTGAATTTCTTTCTTTTCTTTAATAGTTTTTTTTTTTTTTTTGTTCAGGTATTTTAGTTATTTTTAGAAAAAGAAGAAAAAGGAAAAAAAACTCCTAAAAACCCCCGTGCCCAAAAATACTAGAAAGTAACAAAATAAACCGAACTGGTGGGATGGCAAAAAAGAACAAAAGGCTGGGGCACCGGGCCAACCCTATACAGGACCGTAGAAGCACCACCCGCCCTGACCTATAAAACAAAACCCCAACTAATTCCAATAACAAAAGAAAAACGAAAACATGACCACCGGTCCTACCTGGCCAAACAAAAATAAGGTTAACTTAGAAAAATGTCAAAAAGAAAAAAAGAACAAACCCAACAGAGCCTGCATGAGCAGCAGCCTCCAGAGTGTGCGTCGGGCGCGAGCGCACAGGTGGAGCAAACAAGCTGGGCGGAGAGAGGAGAGAGCGAGCAGACCACAGCTCATCCTTTTAAAGGCGCACGGGCGCTGAAAAAAACATAGAGCGCCCGGAGCCAACTACCTTAAAACTAAACTTCACTAATAAAACATATTACAAAAACTACAAAAAATATGACTACAAAAAGATAAGTTTTAGAATTTGAACAAAAATGTTCCTCCACCAAAAGGGGTTTTAAGACACCAAGTTTACTAAAACATTTGTATATGAAAGAAAACATAACTTTAGAGATGTTTTGATGTTGTAATTGTTCCAACATGTCTAAAAATTCACACAAGTCACTTTTTATCCCACACTGTCTACTTTTATTTCTTGCTTTATTGAGACAAAACTAAAAGATAAAGCACCTTGACCCTGGCCATGAAGGGTGCTCTGTCTAATCGTGTTTGGAACAGCTCCTCTTGCCTCCACCGCTGCTGCTGCTAACGGATTATGTTCTGAGCCATTTCTGAAGTCTAGCGTGTCCTTGACTGTGAGCAGCTCAGACAAAGGCCCACTCACATCCAATCATTACCTCCATACAAGCACTGGAGTGACAAACGTGATTCCTGTCTGGTGTGGCTGGGCTGTGGTCAACTGGTGGAACACGGCCTGGAGTGGACTGGCTGAGTAATGGTGCAGAACATTGAAGCTGACATGTTTTTGCCCTAGTGTGCTTTTTTAAAATGCTTTTGGACATCTTTGTGTTTTATGAAATATAAATACTGTAAGGATTTTGTTTTTCACTCAATAGTGACAAACCTATGCTTCTGTGGCAAGTCGAGGGGTTTGTCTGTTTGTTACTTTGTTTGTTAAGATCCCCAATAGCTCCTGAATTGACCAGTTGCTATTCTTCCTGGGGTCTCCGCTAATTCAGGACATTTGTTTTCTTTTCTTTTCTTACGTCACACATACACACCCTTTGACAAGACATGAAAGGTGTAGTAAAAAAGAAAAAATATATATATTAATAATGCAACAATATTAATAACAATAATAACTTTGTTTTACTGTTGTTTGTTGTTATTATTGAGACATTTTCTTTCCATTATTAGTGCATCCAGGGTGTCAATTTAATAAAAAAACATACTGTATGATTCCATACCTGTATGATTTTGGTAATGTTATATAATAAGGGGACATGAATTCATTCATTAGTTCACCGTGACTCATCAACAACTATCATGAATTCACCATGAATTATCATAATTTCAAGTGGTTTCATGAAGGAATTCATTTGTTTTCCACCATCAGTTTATCTAATGATTTAACATGAAAATCGTGTTAGTTAACCATGACTTTTAAATCTATTATGACTACAAGGAATTCACATAATGTAAAAAATGTTCGAACCAAAAATAGTAACTCATCATGACTTTTGAAAGTCATGCATGACCATCATGAATCTCCTTCACCAAATATTCAAACCATACAGAATCTAGCCTTAAAACTTAGCTGTCAAGAATTTATAATGAATCTATAACAAACTCATAAGGAATGTCAATGTCAATGTCAACTTTATCTGTATAGCACATTTAAAACAACAGGGGATGTCCAAAGTGCTTCACATACACAATAGTAAAACACACACAAAAACAGGAATTCATCATGAGTTCATTATAAGTTCATTATTACACCATCTGCAGTCCACTGCGGGTTGTACTTGTCCAAAACTGTATGGATTCAAGTGGATTTCCCCCAAAACACATGCATCAACATGAGAAATAACAGCCTGTTCTCATGGATAGGCGTGTCAATACCACGCTATTGTAAACAGTGTGTCTTATGAACGCTACTTCTATTTTATGCGTGTGTATTTGACGCGTTTCTGTCCTAGTTCAGTTCAATGGTGAATGTTAAGACGTGTTATTATTCATGAAAACTAACACAATCCTAATCCTAACCTTAACCAACTCCAAGCCAAAGAGCTAAACTTATCCATTGTTGTAACTTCAGACTTAAAGTTAGCCGTTAATCCTTGAAAAAACACTTTTTATACTCTGCAGGACCCGTGTGAACTGCACCTGACCCGGGCTAAATGTGCATGTAACACAGCTCAAGGTAAAACACAACAAAATCTATTATAGTGACATAGTAAAAACACTGCAATTACTTTGAACGGTAGATGCAATATATCAGTTCTGATGCAAAGCAGATTTTAAAGGAGAAATATGAAACTTTTTATTTGTTGTTCCTGTAAAAGTTTGGTAAAGCCCACATGACATCAGTGTATTTCCCACATTAAGAATTGACTTAGCGCTCTATCCTACTGACTGTAAAAAAATGACACAGGAGAAACAATTAAAAACATTTACCTGCCATGCTAATGTAGCAGAAATGCTTAAATGAGTCTGGATGATTATTGGACCTAAAATAATTCAGAAGATGGGCATACACTGTGCGGAGCGATAATCGTGTGGCATACTGAGTTTTTTTTTTTTTTAGATTAATTTAAATTGTTAGGTTTGGTGGGTGGGAATTAATGTGAAAATTTTAAACTTAACCTTAGCTTTAAGAAATGTTAAACTAAACATTAGCTTACGTCTAAACGTCATATCCCCGGCACGTCCCTGAACAGCCTCCAGATCTCAGGATGTCGAAAGCCAGCAGGAGCAGGTCGAGAGTGAGGGAGAGAGAGAGTGCCGGGCAGAGCCTATAGGTGCTGCAAGTGGGCCTAGCTACAGCCCCTCTTCCTCATCCAACGACAGTTGGCACTCTGCAGGTGGTTGTTTTAGTTTCATGTTTTGTTGTGATGGGTGAAATTAACCAATGAAGCACCACAGTCAAACTTCGGCCAAAGGTTAAACAAAGTCAAGCTTCATAATACTGGCCTCACCTAGAGAGATCAATGTAATACAAAGAATATAACATTATTGTATTGATCTTCTTTAACGTTATGTACTTATATCAAAATCAATAGTAACAACAATATTTCTATAGCACTTTTTCTTATTATATTCATTATATTATAATTATATTATATTCATTTTTCACAAACTGAAGCTTTAGTCATGTGACTTCCTTGCCACTGAACCCCGGTTCATTTCAAGACTTCACTGGACACGCCCACTTTTGCTTGCACAGGCTTCAAAAGCCCTGTTTCATTTTGCCCATCACTAGTGTTTTGTGTGTTTACTGTGTGCATATGTGGTCAGTTAGTTTTATTAACTGGAGAGGTTGTGAGGACTCACATGCACCAGTTTCTTCTAAAGTTTTTGATTTTTTTTTTTCTTTTTTAGTTATTTGAATCATTTTTACCAATTGAGGCTCCAGATTCCTACATGTGGCAATAAAAATGTGCAGGCAATTTAATGATTCTAAACAACATTAGAGTGAAGAATAGACCCTTGAATATAGCGTTATATATAATCAGACAGTAGTTACATCCATATCCACAGTTCATCCACGCTCCAGTGCACAGTGAGATTACTGCTGCAGGTCCATTACAGTGTTCTGGAACGCTGATGTGTCCAGTCTGGGAGATGAATTTGAATTTGGGTCTGTGGAGGATAATGCAAGGCTAGACAATAGCAACAAAGAACTTTTAGCAAGAGCTTGAGACAGTACTGATCAGCTGAACTTCATTAGATAAGATAATGGCCATAATATAGTTCAAGTTACTATACCTGACTTCCTTAATTCCCGAACACAGATGTATACCGGTGAAAATTATTTTGCATCTATGTTTAATAATAGATAGTTTGTCCAATAAAAAGTGTGCAATTAATGTTTGTTGCATTTTAGCAAGCTGGTCTTCTAAACATTGAATCATAAAATTCTAGAATGTGAAGCCAACCTACTGTATATACAGTATTTCATTTGTTTATTAGACCACAGATTTTCTGAAATTAGGTTCAGACCATAAAAAGCACATTTTCAGTAGATAAAGAACCTAGAAAATGTGCTTTCGCTGTATATCTACGTTTTCTTCAGAGACTTATTAATATACCACCATGATCTCTACTTAAACTTGTGGGATACACTGTGTAAGCAAAGAGAAATATATCTATAAAGCTAATTAAATTTATGACAAAATATTGTGTATGTACGCAAATAGGTATGTGGCCATACCTGCTTGTCAAAGCCTGATCCCGTCAGATCTCAGAAGCTAAGCAAGAAAGGGTCTGGTTAGTACTTGGATGGGAGACCATTAGAACACCAGGAGCCACAGTGGGACGACAGGAGTAGATTGTCGTTGTGTCCTTGGGCAAGACCCTTAACCCACACTGCCTCAGTGTCTGTTACACTGGGTGAGTGGATGCTAGATTGTAAAGCGCTTTGAGTGCCTGGAAAGGTGGAAAAGCGCTATATAAATAGGCCATTTACCATTTAAATAATTATTAACCTAATATCTACTCACAAATAATCAAACTAATGATAATTAGGGAAAATATGTAACAACAATGTAAAATTTGTATTGCAATTTCCCTGCACCTGAGTTTGAAGTCCTCATACAAAAATGACACATGTATGTGGTCAAAATTTTCGACTGTCATATTTAGACATCCAAAAAAGTGGACATGATCTGCACGTCATTTTGTGGTCGAAATGAGGTCGTGGACGGACCCGATATAGACCTGATCTGCACGTCCATACGATGTCCAATGTTAAGTGGGTTGACCTTTTTCCTAATATTAACCCCAAAAAACATAGTCCATGATTAAAAGAAGGAAACACATTGCTTAACTGTAAAATTGACTGTATTAGTATTATTTAGTTGCACTCTCAGCAAAATCTCAGCTCTCCTTTCCTCGCTCAAGGTCAGAGAAACATCCCTGCTGTTTAGTGTTTTGTCTTTTGAAAACGTTCTGCTCCAGGTGAAGCACAAGCATATCCGACGTGCTGCTCTATCGCATATCCATAATTAATCTGTGTTGTGGCAGTTGCAGCAGCTTTTGCATGGGCATCAATACCAAGGCTGTCAAACGGCACGGGGAAAAAAGCTATTACTCTTCTGACCCACTCAAGCAAACAAGTGACACGGGCAACACCAGGGCCGGGCCGAGATTTATTGTGCGTGCAAAACGCTTGATTTGTGGCGCAAATTTTTCCTCAGCGGTATTTATATGACAAGCAGTTGGAATTGCAGCACTGTAAAAATATAGAAGAGTACAAGAGAGTTTAGTAGTCATGAATTAAATAACATTTTTTATTAGATTTTTTTTACGGTTTTCCAAATCCACCAATAACAGTGAATATATGTTGATATGGTGATAGGCTAATAGTGAATGATAAAATTCAGTTCGAGTATATCAGGATTTTGTTCACAAGTGAGGGAAGGACGGAGCATAAGATTGACAGGCTGGTCGCTGTAGCAGATTGTTGGATGTTCATCCATGCACCCTTCGGAAGAAACTCATTTAACTTGTATCCACGATTTTGTCTTTTTCGGTCATTACCCAAAGCTCATGACCATAGGTGAGGGTTTGAACGTAGACTGAGCGGAATCATGGTTAATAATGATACTGGAATCGATACCATGTTCGTTCCAGATTAATATTATATTTGTGTTTAGGTTCAGTCCATTAAAGAGAGTGGAAAAATGACTAAATGCAATATTATAGTTGGTTAGAACAATAGGCAAATTACAGCAGTGCATTCCTACACATTTTCATGTGGAACAGCAGGGATCTTGATCTTCACATTCAAGGTTATTTCCAGTAAGATAACACTCAAAGGATGCATGAATATATAAAAAAGAATATTTATAATTCAGTGTTGGCAGACAGTTTTCCGGCGGCAATTATGTGATAACAAAAGATGAATCAAACGCATAGTCTCTGTTGTATTGGAACATCACAAAGTTCGCCCACACACTTCTGCCAGTCATAACCCACCACAGCACCAGCATGTTTTCACACGATGTTCCATGTGTCAGATTATCCACAGACTTACACTACAGCTATAACTCACAATTATCTGCATCAAAGGAGATTCTGTTCATAATTAGAATGTAAGGGATCAAAAGTTCTGGTTCAGATGTTACTTAGTAATTTAACTGTGCCATATGACAGCTAAAATTAAACAGGCTTAGCTCAAAGTTCAAGCTTATCGTTTTATCTAAACTTAAGTCACGGAGGCAGTAGTCTGAGAAGATAGGCCCACACATACTGACTCCACCTCTTCCAATGTCATCCTAACTGTTCCCAGGCCAGGCAAGAGACATAAGCCCCGTTTCCACAGACTTGTTGTGTTCAGCTTCTTCTGGGCTTTCTTGGCAAAGAAAGCAACCAGCAATGACAAGGTTTTCCAGAACATTGCACAGAGGATGGCTGCGCGGTTACGTGTGCACAGCAGCAAATGCAGAGCAAAGAGCAAGAATCTGAGAACAATGTATAACAAAATTAAAGATAACAACAGCTCCAGCAGTATTTATTAAAGAAAACCTGCAATGTTAGACGAGATTACTAAAATAATCGATAACTGCAGCCCCAGTGTGGTTCAGTTCTTGACCATTTAAAATAATGTTTCTCTCTTTTTTCCACTTAGCCTTTCGGCAAAACTGATTTATGTTGTTTTTAAAATAAACTGACTGTAAAAGCATCATTTTATTTTTTGTTATTGAGTTTTTGATTTACTGTAAAATCTTGGTTATGATTTAATTTATGTCTAAGTTATCAAACTGAATAAAAAATGTTTTAAAACAGCTATATCGCATCATTCTATTAACATATCGTTACACCCCTAGTAATTAACACTTTAAAGCAGATCTTAGCTTATTGTAATCACAAATAATATACCTGTATATTAGATTCAACATAGTATCTTCCCTTTTAGCATGATATCAGTTTTCCACAACATGCTCAATATTATCAAAGATTTGACAGTAACACCCACCTTTAACTTTAACATTGCACACACAGCTTACATTCCCGTTCGGAGCAGCTCCTCTGTGATTGTCAAACCACATTGTCACCTTCACCTCATCAGAATGAACTGATGGAGTTCATAAATTGACCCGGGTTTACCTGATGATCTGCATGTGCCCCGATCAATGCTATTTCCATAATAGGATTTACTCAATGTCTTGTCAAAGACATGTCAATCAGAGGAAATGTGAAGTGAAGGTTAACTGTGTGAGCTGCAGGAGCATTACAGATAATCCCATTACATCTTCGTTCTTATCAATATTTAACAACATAAACATTCAAACTTGATTGTCTGCAGTTATGTGGTTTATTATGTTAAGTTGGGCTTGCAAATGAATGCCAAATTCAGAAGAATACAACCCTTACGAATCTAAAAACTAACCTCTAACCTACGGATGTTGAGTTTGACAAAGACATCATTTTATGAGAACTGCATGTGATCATTCCAATGGTAAACTATCTGATTTATCACTTTATGAAATACTGTATGGATGTTTATGAAAGGTGAACAATGAAGCCTTTCTGTGAAGAGCCGAAACCCGTACGTGTCTCCGAGATGCTTTTGCTTTGTCTGGAATGTTCCAAAGTAGGATCTTGGGGGTGTTCTAGTTGGTAATTACTAGTAGGAAAATGAGGAATGTGTCATACTAGTGTCTTTAGTATTTTACGAAGCAGTTTGTTAAAGTGACAGAAGATGCAGCTGTGCTGGAAAACATGCTAGTCTGTGAAGGACAGACTACACCAAATGGTCTCAAGTGAGGAAGTGAAAGAGACTTGCATTTTTTTTAAAAACGTCCAGTTCCTCATCCATACCAAGCTGAAATTACCACGTTCTGAAAAAATCTCGAAAGGACTATCTCTGCAGCAGATTTGTCATATGGTCCACTGTCAGCCCAGTCTCTAGAGAAAATGTAGATAGACAACAAAATGTGAAAAACATAAGCAGATTTCAATATGTTACGAAAAGCCAAAACATAAAATAATCACGAATGTGGGACGAAGCCACATTTTCTTTGGGTTTAACAGGTAAATCTTAACCCAAGCCCAGTCCTAACCTTCCCATTTTAGTAACTTGAAGCCTAAGGTTCTCTGTTAATCCAAAGAAATGTCGCCACATGGCTCTGACCAAGATTTGTGGTTATTTTATGTTTTGGCTTTTCATAACATACAAAAGGCATGAAAATGTGCAAATTGTACATTTTTGACATTTTGTTGTATATCTACGTTTTTGCCGGAGACTGGGCTGCCACATTGATTCCAGGAGATCCTGCTGTTACAGCTGCAACAGCTCCAACACCACAGAGATCTAAGAACAATAGGCTTTTATGAGAAAGGATTTTCAAAATGTATTTTTTAAATATATTTTTTCTCACTTATAAAATAAAATAGCATAAAAACAAGAAAGTTATGTGACGGATAGTTAACAAAAACCCTTCAGGTGCTTAAAAGTGGCAACCTCCACAAACACATAGGCTCAATGCAATACAAATATCAATCAATACATAAGATTTAATTGTTCCAGAGCACAGACCAGGCTGAACAGAACAGACCATATGAAGAACGATGTAGGAGGAACATTGTAGAGCATTTTTAAATTGAGTCTGTGTAAGCTCTTTTGAATTTTCCAGATTTTAGCTCCTACACTAGGACGAGTTGTACGAAAAAAAGAGATGTCCACTGCTGAAATTAGAATTTATTATTAAACATGAACAGGTTTTAAAATATGTCGTGGGAGAAGTTTCCAATAAATGAAACACTAGACCAATTTGAAGCTAGTTCACTGGTAAACACTCAGTATTTTGGCTTATGTGAAAAGTTGAGAATGTCTGTGTCCTGCATAAAATATTATTCGCAAAGCTTGTTTGTAAACGCAGAATAGGTTCAAGCTTAGTTTGATGCACACTAGCCTAAACATTATTGCAGTAGCTAATATATGGATATCATTGAATGTACAACATAGCAGCAACCTCTGTGTTCATCAGGTGTCGAGACTCTGCATTAAATGTGAAATAAACAGAGAAAAAACAACACGCCAAAAGGTTGTGAACATGTCTGCAATATGAGCCTTGTTTAACCTTTGCTAGAGTCAGAGATGCTCACATAGATGCATTACTAATACATTACAAGACATGTTTTTCCTCCATTGTGATAATCTAGCACATTTGAATCTTGCTGCTTAATGGGGAAGTGATAACATCTGTGATAAAGATTATTTACAGCGGCAGCAAAATGAACTGTCATCTCAGTAGAAGCAAACACTGATCATATCTTTCCGAAATGCTTTTAGGATTATAGAAAATTAAATATTTTATTTTCCTGCTTAAACTGCACAACTATTTGAAACAGAAGAAACAGGTCATTAAAAGGGCAGACAAACTTTAGCTTGCACATTTTAGATGGATTTACCACATTCTTTTTCAATTCAGAATAGTTAAAGGTGCTTTATCCATTTTTTACTTCCTAGAAACAGAAACATTTAATTATACATTTTTTACACCAGTCCAAATGTGTAGATCACTGATAATGCATCTTTTGGATCCACACATTTGCTAGTGTCTTTATAGCGTCACTGGGACACGTGTTGAGTTGTTTTAATTCTTGTTCTTGTTAGTTTCTTTTTACAGCCAGGCAGACATGAGTTACCAAGCTGCAAAACTAATCACCATTTAAAATCTTTTGTCCCAACAGCTATTAAACTCTATGTAGGCCTTGGCGATACTAGTGAGTAAGTCATCTTTATTTGTATAGCACATTTCACAGACACAGAGTCACAAAGCTGCCAATGACAGAAAGCTGCCCTGGGGCAGCTCAGCAGAGACAATTTGCCTAAACACCTGGCGCCTCAGCCTTCGACTATCACAAGCCATGTTATAGTTGGTTGGAAACCGGAGAGCCCAGATGAAACCACCCAGACACGGGAACATGCAAACACCACACAGAAAGGTCCCGGGCTGTGCAGGAATCAAACCTATCCGCTCTGCCACCATGCCGCTACGTCTACCTGCCCTATAGTAGGGTTTAATCTTTATCGCACTACGTATGTACCACTCTACTTTATCTGATGTTGTATGAGTGGATGACTTTCCTATTATTGATTGTATTTTATCGTCCGATGCTGCTCAATTTAATTTCCCCTTAAGGAATAACTTTTGGAAGTGAAACATGTCAGCGTGCTACCAACAATAACAAGTGGACTCTTGAAGTTCAGTAGACAAATGATGTAAACAGAAAACTGTAAACTACTTTTCACCTGAATAGATACATAAACCGTAAATCTGTACAAACTTTGACATTCCAGACCATCAGTGACCACCAGTGAAACTTAAGGCACACTCACACTAGGGTTTTTAACTGTGCCGTGCTTAAGCCTGATTGTAGGAAAATCTATGTCTATGCCTTTTGCTTGCATGTTACGCTGAAGCATGGATCAAGTGCTGAGATGCATATACTGCAGCGGCAAAAATAAGTTCAGCATGCCGTTATATTTTTTATAAACAACAGACCCAAGCTTTGCCCGTAATGTGCTCTCCTCCATCAGGCTTTGGATTAAAAATCGTGAGGAGCAGGAAAACAAACAGTAGACAAGAGACTTCACAACTTTTCTCTGCGGTCATAGTGCTAATTCAAGGTAAGCATGTATTCACGGAGTTTGATGCAGAATTTATTTTCATATTTTTTGTGAGAAGCTTCAGCGCTCACAATCGGCTTGTATACTAAAGTCGTACGTGTGCGTGGACATGAGTTATCGTACCGTGCTCTGGCCCACCTCCTCCAACCGCACCAGAGTCAGATCCGTGCTGCGCCTGAGCACGGTTCTTTTGCACTCACACTGGACAAAAGAACCGCGCTTTAGGGACCATACGAGCTTGGGCACGGTTCGGTTTTGCCTGTGTGAGTGCACATATAAGCTGTCACAACATACACTGCCACATGTTAGGTTTTTTTGTCAGCTAGATATTTACGCACAGAATGTAAAACAACAAAGCTCTGTTGAAGGGACCAGCGCTGAAAGGACACGAGAAATGGTGTAAAGAGTCACTGCACACATCCCCTGCTGAACTCACAGCTATATGCAGATCTATGGTTTGGCTCATAGACGTTGTTCTCTGATAGTGGAGAAGAAGTAGTTTGATTTTATGGTCTCAACCAAATTCAATGTGAGTTTAAGCTTTCTTAGTTCTCAGGTCATTGAGCAGGTCTTTGTGCTGTAAGAATATCTGTTTAAGACCAGTTAGAATCTTTTCTGAGTTTGCCCCCTTCCATTCATAAATTCCATTTGTTTTTCTTTTGCTTCAGTTTAGCGAATGTAACTGTTTGCTTCTTGAAAGTTCTTTCAGCATTAGAGCCTTGGCGAACAGGCAATGACACTGTGTGCATAAGACAAAAAAGATGTGCCCTGCCACACTTCTTCATCTCAGCGACAGTGACAGGCTGTTGGCCGCGACCGCTGTGGATTTCTGTCCAAGTGTCACCTGAAGTCTTCACCTGTCTACAGTTCACAGGCGCAGTGCAAAATCACAACACTGGAACGAACCGCCAAGAAAACATTTAGGATTGGTGTAAATTAAAGGTCCTGTTGACTTTTAAGAAGTAGAATGATAAAAAAGATGACTTGACTCGTACTAAGTGACGTTTTGAACGACTTCTTGCGTGTGCCTATGTGAGACATGCTGCAGGGTAATGTAGACTGCTGGTTATATACATACAGTATGTTGAGGGGTGTGTCAGCTCACCAGTGAGTGTTGTTGCTGAAGGCCTTTGAGTGAGAACAGCAAGCTGCACACCAGGATAAGAGAGACCACAACAAGCACCAGAGCTGTTTGATTCAAGGGAGAAAAGTGTTATTGGAATGCACTTTGATTGCAAAGTATGTTTGAAAAGACATTGTACAATTTGCAGTGCCATTTACACCCGCAAGTACAACAGGAATGAGAAGAATTAAGAAATCCTCCTCAGACCCTTTGTCAGGTCGTTCCACAGTCAGACAATAATGGTGGTTTATCATTATCATCATTGTCAAGGCCACTGAACATACAGCCTTTTTGCCATGAAACATCCAATCAGCTAAAGCAAAACAATCTGCTCTTAATCACTTTGTTTTTTCACCTGCCTTGACCTCACACTGGCAGGTGAAAAAAGACAAGTAAATAGCTCATAGCAACAGATTTCCAAACAATTAGCATAGTGGAATATGGATGAAGATGATGATTTGCTCTGATAATGATGATTTGAGATGATTTGCGATGAAAATATGGAAGGGTAATTTGCAAAGCTGATGATTTGCAATGATGATTTGAGATAATTGTAAATATAATGGTTTGCAATGTTCATCTTCAATGGTTTGTAATGATGATGATGAGTTGTGATGATGGTGATTTGCAGTGATGAAGATGATTTGCAGTGGCGATGATAATTTGGGATGATGATTTGCAATGATGCTGATATTTCTCGATGATTTGCCATGATAATGATTTACCCTGATCATTTGCAATGATCTACAATGACGATAATATGAGACATAACAATGATTTGCGATGATGATTTACAATGAAAATTTGCGCTGATATTGACTTGCAATGATGGTAATTTGCGATGATTTGTGATGATGATAATTTGAGAAAATAATGATTTGCTATGATGATTTGTGATGGTGATTTAATTGACCTTTATTTAACCAGGGAAGTCCCACTGAGATTCAGAATCTCTTTTTGCAGGGGAGTCCTGGGGGAAGGGTCAGGGGAGGCATTAATGGACATGGTTTTAGTTGTAGGAGGAAACCGGAGTACCCGGAGGAAACATACGCAGACACAGGGAGAACATGCAAACTCCACAAAGAATGGCCACGGGTCGACTGGGAGTTGAACCCAGAACCTTCTTGCTATGAGGCCAGAGCGCTAACCACTGCACCACTGTGTCATTTGCAGTGATAATGATTTGTAATGATAATTTCCAATGATGATTTGTAATGATGATTTGCAATGACTATGGTTTGTAATGATAATTTGTAATGATTATGATTTGTAATGATGATTTGCAATGATTATGATTTGTAATGATGATTTGCAATGTTTATGATTTGTAATGATGATTTTCAATGATGATTTGTAATGATGATTTGTAATGATGATTTGTAATGATGATTTGCTATGATTGATTTGTAATAATTTGCAATGACGATTTGATATGATGATGTTTTGCGATGATGATGATGATGATGATGATGATGATGATGATGATGATGATGATGATGACGACGATAAATGTAGTGTAATCACTTTTTGTGTTTTTGGGCTGTGTGCAACCTCTTCCAAAATACAAAGTTACCAGTGCGGGATAGTGCACTTTGGTGTTTATTTGTGCTACTACTGTATTCCCAGTGGATGTTCTGTCCTAATTAGAAAGTGGAGTTAATTATCCTTGCTCTCAAACTTGGCACTTTCCTCGGCCCACTCCAGAGACTGTGCTTTGGGTTGTCTTCAAACTCTTCTGCCCTGTTAGGTTGGTAGTGTGCGGTAAACAGAAGCGCTTGGGGAACCCTGGTGTGCCTATCATCATTAGGAGTATCAGGCTTCTCAGAGCTGGAGATGAGGATAAGGCTGTGGTAGGTTCTCGTGTTAAACCTCCCTCTGGGGTTCAAAGGAGAGCTGTGGTGTTCCGTGGGATAAAAGCAAGTGAATTTGTCAAAAGAAATGAAATACACGCTCAAAGGTGCAGGATATTAGAGCTTCTATTACTGGTCTTTTGGTCTTATAGTTTTTATAAAATTGCAGTGTGTCCATTCTTGTTTAAGTACTACAGAGAATGTTAACTTCTTAATTGTGCTAATGGCTCACGTGATATATCAAAGATTTTTTTTTTTTTTTTTGGATTAACAAAATAATTGTTTTTAGATTTAGCATAACCAAAATCAGACAGATATACATACATATAGAAATGTATTAATATTTTTTCAACCAGTGTGCCGGGAAACACAAGTGTGCTTTAGATACTGCCAGGTGTGTCTTGAAAAAATGAATCAAGTCTTAAATATTGCATTTTGTGAATGGAGTGTGCAAGTGAAACATAGACTACATAGTGTATTTGCCGTTTGAGAAGCGAAATTTGTGTCATTATAGAGCCCTCACATGCAGCATGTGTGGTGTTTCTGTTGGTGGAGAAATTTATCCCCCAGACTCAAAGGATTCAATTTAGGATAAGATTTACTTTGAATTCAAAGGGAAAACACACAACTTTACAAAAACATGTCTTTCCTGATCTAAACCTTACATCACTTCTATCTTGTTCTTGTCCTTCTTCTCTTGCGTCGACGTCCATGACCCTGTCACGTGTTCACAAAGAAGCAAAGTTCAAAGTGTCTCTTTTATCTGTCCTCCAAAAGTTTCTCCTTTTAGCATCTTCATTGATGGGTCCTCCAGTCTTTGGTTCTTCAACAGTTTCTGTTGTTTGCTAATTGACACAGAGGTTTGAAGTCAAGGAATCAAAAAATGGCACAGAAAGTGCATCAGGTTTTTGGTTCCAGTAATTCCAGTAAGTTTTCGGAAAAAGCAACTGTTTTCCTGTGCCCAACCCTAGTACTAACCCAGGACTTGAAGGTCTTAACCACTTAACAAAGCATAACAGAGCTTGGATTAAATGTTGCTCAACAGGTTACTGAATAAGAGAGCTAAAATAGTGCAGTGTACGATCCTTGGCCATTTTATAATTGGCCAAAACATACTGCTTAGTGGGCTGCCATTTGAATAACCCTTCGCTAGGTGGAAGACACTTTGCATTCTAGGGGCCATCCATTGTGCAAACCTTCCTTGTAAAAGTGCAGACCTTACAGATTTGAACCAGAAGTGAATGTGCTGATCTTGGAGGTTTGTAGCCGGTCTTTGTGCGTCCAGAACCTGTGATTGTCTGTAGAACTGTGTGATGTGTGCTCTGGCCTGCTCTCCTCTGTCACCTGCACTTACTGAACCTGTCTGTGTGAAGTGGATAAAGATGGCCCTCTGGACTCTTCATTCTCTCCACAACTCAATACAAGCTGCTTCTGTCAGGAAAGCACTGATAAAGGAGGAAAAGGGAAGCTCCAATGCGACATAAAAGAACACATCTGAAAGAAAAAGATAGCAGGAGATTGAACGTTTCTTCTTGCAATTATGTTAAGAAAGAATTACACTGGAACAAACCAAGACAGACATCTCATATAAGTAAGTTCTTGGACAGACTGTGACTGCTGTACAGAATTTGCTTGTGCCTTTTGTCAAACTCTTGACTCTTTTTATAAGAAAGACTTTTTTAACAATGTGATGTTATTTGCACCGTTCTTGTCTTTTCAACTTGTTCTCAAGAAGCTTTCCTTTGTGTAATAAAATAAAAAAGCCAACTTGACAGTCACTTGCCTGATATCGCAAAGTCTGGATGATCTATGAACCTAAAGATGCCAATTTCTGTTTGCTTCAAAATGTAAAAACTAGGGATGTTCATGGTTAACCGATTAACCGGTTAACCGTGACTAATGCCTTGTTCGAGTGAGAAGTCTTTCACCGGTTAACTGACAAATATTCAATTGCTCCAGCAGATGGCGCTAACTGCCCCTGAACAGTTCTGCCGTTTGTCAGAGAGGGAAAAAAAAAAAAGATTGCTAAAACTACAAAAACACTGTTTATCTCAGAAGGACTGAGCAAACGTGCATAACACTGCAGTTTTTATGAACTAATATCAACCATGCATGGATTAATTAACTTGGATTTTATGTTGGTGAAGAAAACAGACTGGGCTAACTTGCCTGGCAAACTATCGATGTTTTACCCTGTTCAAGACAAGCTAAGGTAAGCAGCTAAAGTTAGCAGCAACTTTAAAATGTGACTTCTTATTTGAGAGTAGTTTTATATAATACATTGTGCAACCGTGCATTAAAACAGTGTTTATAGAGGCTTCTATTCAGCCGTGTTGTGCCCAGTTTAAAGGCCTGTTGCTGACTCGCTGCTCTAAATTCACTCTCGTAGCGCTGCTGTGTCCAATTATAACACTTCCAGTGAAAATAACAGCAATAAAAAAGTACCGCGTTAACGTGTTCGGTTAACCGATTATTGACCGTGAAGAGCTCCAACTAACGGTTAAAGACATTTTTGAAAACGTGCATCCCTAGTAAAAACACAAATATGTAATTACCAATTGCACAAAGTCACAAAGTCGTTTTTTTTTTTTTTTCAAACCATTTAGAAACAAAGTAATGCTAACAACATTTAGCCACAATGGTAGCAACAACAGGTGAACTTTGTGGATTTTTGTGAACAAACAATATGTTATTAGACAAAGACAGGGCATTGTGGACATTATACCAGGGGTCTACCAATAAAATTTCATCGAGGTCCAGTTGGGAAAATTACCAAAGTGTTTCGCAATATCCCACATAATTCTATTTTATATCAGACGCTTTGTTTTTTAATAAATTATTCCACTGCACTGAATATTGTTTTTGCATCGTTAGAACTCACTTGGTCTGTTCTGACTCTCTCCTGTTCTGTTCCACATCCGTCTCTCTCTATCCAACTGGCCAAATCGCTCACTGAACGAAGCAATGTGATTGGCTGATTGGCGTTAGGACACACGCAATAACACTCTTTAGCTTTATGTAGGAAAAGACACACATAAACAGCTCAGAACGCTCGGAGTCACGTTCATTCAGGCACACGGTAGGCTACAAAGACTGTAGGCCACCGCACCAATATGAACTGCACGTTTCTGTCTCTGGTGCTGTCCCAAATGTGAGAAGCACAATTCACAGCAGCAATGTTGTAGCCAGCCGTGTTCATTACTTGCACACACAACCATGTTCACTAAGTACACTCTGCAAACCCAAAGACTGCACCACACCAACATTAACAATTTATTTCTGTCTCTGTGCCAACAGTGGCGATGTACGCACGCTTCTCTTGTTGTGCTCAGTCTGCACATTGCTTCTTTACAGAATCACATATACTGTATATTCTCCAGCCTTTCTGCGAGTCCAATGCGGACAGGGCAGTGCTTGGGTCTGGATCCGGACTGAAGTCTGCGTTTTGGTGACCTGGGCTTTATACTAATAATTATAAAATTCAAAGAGCCAGGGTTTCTCAGGAGAGCTGCTGTCTGGCCAAGATTCAGAACTTGCAGCGGGTTTATTACCAGGAGGCAGCAGAGAGAGCTGAGGCATGCTTCAAACGGCTTAAATTTACTATGTAATCAACTTACAAAAGAAACCGTATGTAATATGCACAACTTGTGTCTTGAAAATGTATTACAATCACAGATGAACATGAGTTGCCAGATTGTCTAAAGGTCCATACATTAAAAATTAGAAGCTACTGACTCTTTCTCATGGTTCATTCCCAAGATTGACATTTCTACACAATGTGAGTGGTTCTTAATGAGAACCATGTGGAATCAGCTTAAAGATCTGTTACTGGCAAATAGGAGCGTCAAGTGAGTCTCATTTTGCTTTCTGATAGGACATTCTTCTCGAGAACCACAACAACACCTTGCATAAACAAATAAACACCACGTCCATTGCTTTTTTTTTTTTTTTAATTTAGAACAACTCAAACTGACAATGATTTTCAGTTTTACATTTGAACATGGTTACCTTGTACCTGTGGCACTTATAAGTTTTCTGAAGTCAAAAAGTGAGCAAAACATGTGGACTGAAGGAAGCAAAAATCAGGAATAGGACCTTTAACATGTTATTTAGTTGTACTTAAAACACAAACAGAAGTATTAAAGACCTGATTTTTATCTAGTGGCACATCAAAAGTCAAATATTTTCTTATTTGGTGTGAAACATAGGAGAACCAGTAGACTAACGTATGACTTATTACTGATGGACGTACAGGTTTACTGCCATTACAGTCAAAGCAACAACAGCTACATACAGCAAATGTAGGATTCATATTGTTCTCGCTTAGCCACATGCAACATCTTTAAAAAGCTATTAGCATGTGCTGCTATGGAAACTGATGTAATAATATGGGACTAACACAGCACACCTGACAAGATACAAGGCAAAGCTGAAGGTGAGATTACATGTAATTATTGTTCATACTCACAGCGGCTATTACTTTATAATCCATGTTAAGATAGATGTTAATTGAAGAGCATCTCCAGAGCGATCATCCGGGCAGACACCCCGTACGCGACTGTCCATCCATCAGCTCGCTGCCTTCAGAACAGTTCATCAAACCCACCGCCGATATGCAGCTGAGGTGAAGCTTCTCCTTGCACGCTGTTGCTTTTACCTTGATATGTCATGTAGGTTGTTTAAAAGCTTTCCAAAAACAAAACAAAAAAACAGTTGCTTTTAGTAATGATTTTATGAACATGAAACAAAATGGACAAATTACATGTTCCATTTCACACACAAAAAATGAAATATATATCAATATTCTGTCTGAAACTTGGGCTTTTGTTCCACACCACAAGGTTCTGGTTATTGATCTTTGGATTCAAACCCACAGCTAGGGATGCACGTTTTCACTTTTTCTTTAACCGTTAGTTGGAGCTCTTCACGGTCAATAATCGGGGAATCGGTTACATAAACGCAGTACTTTTATTGTTGTTATTTTCACTGGACGTGTTATAATTGAGCACAGCAGCGTTACGAGAGTGAACGCAGAGCAGAAACAGCGATAGGCCTTTGAGTTTGGCACAACACGACTTAATAAAAAACTTTATAAACACTGTCTTAATGCACTGTTGCACTAGGTATTTAATAAAACTACTCATAAATAAGATGCCACGTTTTAAAGTTGCTGGCTGCTAATGTTAGCCTCTTACCTTCGATAGCTCTGACCAAATCTGAGTAATCCAGTCTGTTTTCTTCTCAACATAAAATCCAAGTGAATAAATCCTGCATGATTGATATTTGTCCATAAAAACTGCAGTGTCATGCAGGTCTGCTCAGTCCTTATGAGATAAACAGTGTTTATGTAGTTTTAGCGATCTTTTTTTTTTTTCACTCTGACAAACACAGAGCTGTTCAGGGCAGTTAGCGCCACCTGCTGGAGCAACTGTGTCAGTTAACCGGTGAAAGACATCTCACTCGGTTAAACCATTAGTCACGGTTAACCGGTTAATCGATTAACCATGAACATTCCTACCCACAGCCAAATAGTTAACTGAATCGTCATGACAATTAATCAATCTTAGGTCTCATGATTTTCAATTAATTGTTCAGACCTAGTGTGAAGTCGAGATTTTGTAATTGTTTTCTGATTCTGTTTTAGCGATTCTTCTTATAAACCTATAGAAATGTTGACTATGAATGTGAGTTTACGGGTGCGAGTTTGTATCTGTCTAGAGTTTGTGTTTTAGTAGTGGTCCTGATCCTAGGATCACATGTTGACACACCTACTATATGGCGGCCACACAAAATGACCATATAGTGTAAAATTCAAATTGATACTTATTCTAACCCTATTGTAGAGCTTTAAATTAAGACACAATACATTTATTTAGGCCTAAAACCATAGTAATACACTTGATATTTGTTTTAAAATTTCATCTTAGCAAGTGCACTACTTTTTGCTTCTTCAAAAAATATCTACAGGCCAATACAAATTGGTCCTTGGACCACAGTTTGGACCACAGTTTAGCCACTTTTACCATTAATAACGATTTTTAGATATGAAAATATGCTAAAATTCCATTATATTTTAAAATATTACATCTGGAAAAATAGCTAAAATTCACTTCTTTTGTGACTTATAAGTGCAGGACAAAAAACACAACCTTCAAAAAAACCCACAACTTCATAATCATAAGAGACTATTGATAAAAACATAAATACATAATTAAAAACAGTCTAATGTTGCTATAAAGAAACAGTCTTGGCAACTCTGAGGCTGAGAAAAAGGTTGAAAAAAGAAAAACCTTTGTATTTTAACAGGATTAAATAAAGAATTGAGAAATCTCGATATGACGATTTCATGAAAAAAGCAAATTGTCACAGGAATGAGCTCACAATTCGATTTTTATCACGATATTGCCCAGCTCTAATCCACGCGGCTGTCACAAACATATAGAAATGACACTGGCTACTGCAGTGAGAGTCAGTTTGGCGTTATTTAAGTTTTGAACCATGCTATGACAATTATTTTCACAAAAATGGCCAGCAAACAATACTATTTATACACATATATTTAGACACAACTTAGATTTGTGTTAGTGTTGAAGAAAGTTTAGAATCAATCTAATAACTCATCCCAGTTGCAACTTCAGTAGCGTTTCACACAAATAAACTCTATGCTGCCATTTCTGTTGTGATCTTGAGGATTCCAGGCTGCACTTTTTTCATTGGTGAAACGAGTATTCTTGGCTAGCCAGACACAAGAGAGAGAGAAAGGTATAAACCATTGATGTGTCGACTGATCCAGCATCGCACCAGCCTCACTACCAGATAACTCAATGATTTTCTCCTGCTCCCAGCTTCACCAGTCTGTCTCCTTTTCACTCTTCACAGGTTCTTATCTTATTTTCAGCCATCGCTCATTTCTACGTGTGAATGTTCTAAGAATGACAAGGCCAAGGGATTATACGTGTGCTGACAACCCACTCCAGGTGTTAGATACAGTACTCGGAGAAATTCAGTGACATGAGGCTCTACAATCTGAGCTGCAAAGAACTGTGTCCAAGCTGAAACATCTCCTAAAGTGCTGTTCATTTCAAGAATACAAATGGGGTGTTTTGAGCATATCTATCAACATCAGAACTCCAGTGTTGCAACACACAGTTCAAAAATGGCAACAAACCAAGATACGTAGACTTGTCAAAAACATACAAAGTAATAGTAGCCTAAAAATTCGTATGTACAACGTGTCTGTTATGTCTGAGCACAGAGCAGAATACATGTATGACAGGATACGTAATCAAGTGGCTACAGGTACAGTGTTATGAACAACTACATCGTATGGACAGAGAATAATTACCAGAGAATAAATATGAGGTTCAAATGTCTTCGGTATAACTACGTAATGCTCATGTACAGAGCAGCATTTGAGAAGGTGAAAATACAGATTCAGATAAAGTGACGCCAAATTTGACTGAAAACACAACATGGCAGAGCCTGCAGGGGGTAGACTCAGGCAGATGATTTCATGTGGCCCCTGGGATGATTTTGATTACTATTGATAGCGCCCACCTGATAAAGCATGCAACATGGCCATACCTGTTTGTCAAAGCCTGATCCTCTCAGATCTCAGAAGCTAAGCAAGAAAGAGCCTGGTTAATCTTGGAAGGGAGACGCTGGAAACAGGTGTCAAGTGGGACGACAGGAGCAGATTGTCGTGGTGTCCTTGGGCAAGACCATTAACCCACACTGCCTCAGCGTCTGCATACACTGGGTGAGTGGATCCCTGACTGTAAAGCGCTTTGAGTGCCTTGTAAGGTGGGAAGCGCTATATAAATAGAGACATTTACAATTCCCAACAGTTTGAACTAGAGGGTCCCAGCCTAGCGCTGACAAGAGGAGCCACATAGGCTGGAATGGATAATAAACCTATGGAAACACAAAGGCTTATATTGCTGAGATGTGCCAATTAAACCTAAAATGCACTGGAATTGCAGCAAATGGCACACACTTTGTCCAAAAATTTCTCGGAAGGACAGTGTGTGCAATAGAATAAAATGTAACGTAGTGCAATGTGTTATATTAGCTTTATAGAATATAACACAGAAAGACCAATATTTTAAACTGGGCCCTCGACCACATGAAGAATAAAGTGACACAAACTCCTCTAGTTTGCAGAAGGCTTTAAATACTTTCAACACTTACAGAACTAGCACAAGTCGCTCTGTGCTCGATCTACTTCCATAATAGTGCTATGCTAAAAACAATAAAGACTTAGGACACAGGCACTCTAAACATATTTCCCACCAGCAAATATATTGTTTTCCACTATATTAGTATCTGGTGCTGCAAACACATAATAATTAAGTGTTTTTATTCTTCAATAAAAAAAATGTACTGTGGCTTTAACAGATAGAAACCCTAAATACACTTTTTATCCCCATTCTTTTTATCACATGGATGAGACAAGTTATTTCTGTCCCATCCGAACTTAACGTCCATTTGCACCAATGCTTCGATCGGATTGAAAATACTCATATCATAAACCCTGGGCTCTGAGACGAGAAAGACACGACTCGAAACCAAGCTGACAGTTGTGGACGTCTTTAATCTTTAAAGAGCAAAAACCAGAGCCATGCTGCCAGTTTACACGCCATGGCTCCACATATGAAGAGAGTGTGGCGGACGCATTTTCAGCTATGTTCAAGATACCAAGCAGCGATCAACTCGAGAAAGAGTTTCGAAGATAGCTACGTGCTACCTGTTAGACTTTCATTTGTAAGGTTGTACTTTTAAACAAAAAATAACTCATCCAAATTACCATTAATTGTCTCAGTTATAAGCCTGGAACATTTGTGCTGAACGATATTATCACAATAATTTACCTAAATGTACAAGTGACAGATCAAAATCACTGAATATTTATTAGCTAAGCAATAGGCTGGGCCAAGGAGTCCAAATAATAAAATCTCGATTTTTTTTATACACTTTGCGACTATTCGATTTTAATCGCACTACCAATTATATCACGGTCATTGATGACTCTGCTTTTCTATTATGAGCTCATAACTATTATTAAAGCGCATCTTAAGACAAGAATGAGCCAATAGACTAACTGTTTATATAGTCATATTAAACTATGTTTGCTTGCTGCATCTATGGCATAGGGCCTACTTGTTATTAGCGTTTGCACTCTATTTAGGCACCTGTTCAAATCATCTATGATTTTTGTTGTTCATATCTAAAGTTTTAAGTTTCGCGATGTTGGTCTATCACTGCTGTCAACTCAACTGTCTCGCCATGGGTTACTCGGAGGGGACAAAAGGGCGGAGCCTGCTGGCTGCTTGCGATGTGAGAGCAGTGCAGAGAGACGCTGTAGCGCTGCTTTACTTTTATCAGAGAAAAACCTCACACAAAAGCTTCACACGGCAGACTTGACACCTGCTACACCAAGCAAAAACAATCAAAAACTCTAGATTTTCAGCGCAGGACTTATCTAGAAACTTTCGCGAGTCTAAGCGCTGAAGAGCGGCCTACCACCCGCGCGAGAAATAAACAAAATCGTAACTATAGAATTAATGCTATCACTCACTGCCGACAGGTTACTCGTGGCTAGTTTTAAGTGATTAAAAGGTCGCTTTAAACAACGCAAGGTTGTGTTCGTCTCCTTCTTTCGAGAGCAGTTCGAGGGAGAGCTTTGTAAGGACTGAGGTTCCAGAGCGGCAGACTGGATCACAACGGACTGAGCTCGATTTACGAGTTTTTGCTACTTTTTCACATCCTCGATTTTCATTAAGTTCGAATTAATCGAATTAATTCGATTAATCGCCAGCCTAGCCTCACATATGTATGTTTGAACAACTACTTTTTGTATTTTGGTCTAAGTACAATCAATAATGATTCAAAGTGAACAAATGACACAAGATTTCACATGATACACTGTTAATGTTCACGATACACTATTACATGCTTTTGTGAGACCTGTTGCTTATGACTGAATACATTTATGAATACAACACAACTTATTGAGCTGAGAAGTGTATTATCCTGTTTTTACTGTTGCTCCATACATGTTTTCTCTGTATGTGGTGGGTGTGTTTCTAAACGTTAAGCCTCAATACAAGGCTGGGCGAGTTCACGTCACAGAACATTGGCGCTTAAAGGTCAGCGAGCTCAGTTAGGAGCTTGTAACCAGGTGAGTTCTCAGTGGACTAGTGCCTGGAGAGGTAGAATGTTTGAAATATACACCTGCTTTTGAAACAACTACAATACATAGAAAATATCATCTCTGTTGCCAACAAAAACATACTTACATATTTGACAAATCTGTGCAGTATACCATTAGTATTAGAATGTCCAAAATCAATACAGTAAAGATTCTGAAGAATAAACAGTTCTTCTCACCTAAGACTGCATGATTGTTGGATATAGATAAAAACTCAACTGGTCCTGGTCGTAGAGGCCGTGTAGGTAGGTTTTTCAAGACTTGTTTGCTAAGTCTGCTTTGTCAGTTGCCTCATATGCAGCTGTTTGATTGATTTGATTGGACCATGGCTTCTAAGAATGGGTACCGTTAAGGATTATCTACTACTACTCTTATCAACACTGCTTATTGATCCGGTCTTTTAACTGTTCTCCTGACGGTGTGTTTAGTCACAAACAAACAACAACAACATACATAGCATGTTTGTTTGTTCTAACCAAAGGTTTTAGAGTAAAGCAAAAAATAAGTACTAGACAAATAAGTTTATATGACCAATTTTTATTAATATTTTTGTTGTGTTATTTCACAGTGCAGTCAGCTTCGCAGGCTGAATTGAAAAGGCTACAACTTGGTGGAAAGCTGTGCTGTGCTTATTCAACAAACGATCAGAGGAGCCACCGTTTGTGTTGAGTAAAGTTTGTGAAATGATGTAGCATAAACATTACACCGCGGACGCATATTCTTCAAAGGCTTCACACCGTTATAGCGCAGCACTCAGTGAACAGCAGCCCTATGGCTGTCAAAGCTGACACAGTCTCTACATTTAAATTAAGCTCAAAACGTTCCTCTTCGGATTAGCTTATGATCAGGTCAGTTAGGAACAGACTCTAAACCCACAGTTCTAGTCAGCTGCCCTAGGAGCAATATACTGGGGAAAGTATGGCAACTTGAGCACTACCCTCTCACTTCTGCCTTTCTGTAAAGAATAATAAATTACAGTTCATCTCTAGTCTGTTCTTTGTTATTCACTCGTTGACCCCTGTCCCTGTTTCAGATCGTTGCTGTTCCAGTGACGTGGCCGGACCACTGACACCGGACTCCCTCCTTTCTGGACGTCCGCCCCACCTCCTTCTCCAGGATTGGCCTGTCCTGGTCCTGCTAGACGAGTCGTTTCCCTCTGCTTATGGACGCTGGCTCCACAACATAAACTCTATAAACTTTGCCTTAGTTACATCTACAGCCTGTCCGTCCATGGGAGTGGATCCCTCTTCACTGTGGTTCCCTCCAGGTTTCTTTTTCCCTTAGGGTTGTTTTGAGTTTTTCTTTGCCGAGAAGGAGGGTCTAATGACAGAGGAGGGTCTAGGACAGGGATGTTCTGGACAGTCATTCATTTGCTCTACTAATATCTGCTTTGACATGCTTGATCAATCACTGCTTCTGAATGTTTATTGTTTCATTGAATGTGTATTGTTTTATATTTTATTTCCTACTATTCATGTTTGCTAATTAATAATCTTGGGAAGTCCTCAGAGACGACTGTTGTTGTGATTTTGGGCTGTACAAAAATAAATTGATTCGACTTGATTTGACCATCTGAGACATATTCATTACCATCTTCACTATCCTCATTTTTATCCAAGTAAATATGTAGCCTGCAATCTATAGTGTGTGACGTAGTACTTGCAAGTGAATTAACCCATTTAGATCCATATTTTGTATGAAATAAAGTAAATTACTGATCTACATTTGTCATATTTTTTACTACTACTAGCTCTAAGTCCTTGTGGCCAATACTGAAAACTGCTGAGTACAACTACATTATGTCAGCTTCACGTACATAATCACTAATACATGATTTTGTACGCTAAAACGGGTCCAAATGTGTGAGAAATGTGCTTGTGCAGCGAGAGGATCTGCTTGTGTTTTGGCGGTGCTGTAGATTTGCAGGAGCAGATAAAAGAGCTGGATATGACAGGAGCACACAGACCTCTGAAGTGTCTACGGGAGACGTGGGCAGAATCACCAACGCTCCAGAAATCTGAACATAGGGACTCGCACATCAACCATGAGCCTTCTGTCACAAACAAAAATAACCTCCGAGTTGAGGGCCGACAAACACGAGAAAAACTTCCAGCTATGTTGTATCGCGCTGGCAAACAAAGGCAAGAAAACAAGCAAACTGAGAAAGTCGTTTTTAAACATAAAGATCTGGATGATTTCACTAGTTTAAGTTGGTGAAGTTAGATGTATTGTGTCTTCACTGGCTAATTCTTTTCTTAGACACCAGAGGCCTGTACTACGAACGTCGCTGAACTTATCCTGGATAAGTTTCTCTAACCCGGGTTGACTAACCCAGATATGAGCCTCTCTGGATAAACTGTCCTACGAACGAGTTCACCAACTGGATCTGTTAACCCTGGGTTTTCTCAATGAAGCTGTGCGCGTTCACAGAGCAGAGGCGGGGTTAATGCAAACTGACCAATCAGAACACCCGAGTTGCGGACTTCAAACGTGAGGAAACGTCAATCATTGAAGCGAAATATACGAGTGTTAAAATCTAAGCGAAGGAAACGCGCTGCAGCTCAAATGAAGTCTGCAATTAATCAACCAATCATAGACAAAGAATTTACGCTGCAGAGTTCATTTAAATGTCCTGCATGAATACAACAGACTAAAGCACAAATGTGCAAACATCACAAACATATAATAGATCGACCATTTGGTCTGAATGAGCTGTGTCCTTTATCTGAGTCAAAGTGATGCGTAAAAATCCACAGCCAAATGTGCACAAAGTGCAGTGACTCATTATTTCTTGACAATGAAAGAATGTATTAATCATCACACAGATTAAACGGGATTCTTCAGTCACTGTTAAGATCTCATCCTGCTCTAATAAATAGGTTACGTGCGCATAGCATTGATAATAGAAAACGCTGTAACTTTCACATTTTCCTCATTTCTCCGCTGCCCTCTCTCATCTCTCTCTCTCTCTCTCTCTCTCTCATCTCTCTCTCTCTCTCTCTCTTCACAAACGGCTTAATTCTCGTCTCTGATGGCCAGCGCCTCATCTTTTTAACTTATTCGGAACTTATCATGGTCCGGAGCACACTGTAAACCCTAAAAGTTGTGATTACTAAAGTTTGTTAAGGAAACCGGTTCCACGAACAAGATTAGTTTTGTAAATATCATGAACTAAACAGCATTAGCTCAGCTGACATAAATAAATAGTAGTCACTGCTTTACATATTAGTTCACTTAACTCATCTCCAAACCCTTTCATGTCATCTGCACTGATCATCTTAAGTACAAACAATTAAACAAATCTTGTTATCACGACTAATGCTTATATTGCCTTTATGGTTTATATTTTTAAATTAATTGAATTTCTACTTTTTAAACTGTAAAAATGAGACAATGATTTCTTTTTAGCACATTTATTTTTTTACAAAACATTTAGAAAGAGAGATGAGGTCTGTTTTTTTACATTAAGTCTTGACAGCTGTCTTTGATTCTGTTTGTCTCTTTCTTCAACATATACAGTATTTGATCCTGCCCAGTGACATGCAGCAGCCAATCAGGAGGGGCTCATTGTGACAAAGTGTATCCTGAAAGAAAAAAGAAAACACAGAAAAAA
>JBBPFD010000220.1:34120-57000 GCA_038363315.1 Mugilogobius chulae | reverse complement strand
TGAACTCTTTCAATTTGACATTTTCAGATCCAGAGATGGAAGTTTTCTCACATTCTAAGAATGACAGATCTACATTTGCATCAAGCCAATTTAAGAATACAACATGAGTTAGTGGATGTTTTGAAGCATTTCTTCTTGGTGTAAAGCTCTGTACAGGAGTGTTTGGTTATGTTGACTTGATTTACATGATGTTTCAGGTCACTGACTGGTCTGTATTAAACAGGTGTGCACTGGAATCATCTCACAAGACCAGCTTGACCTGAAACGCCACACGTGTTGTTTAGCTGAGAAAAAACTCTTTGGGAGTTTCAAATGTGGAAAGCTCTCATATTGGAGACATCACCATTTCATGCCTGACCTAGAATAGTTGTTTAGAAGTACTTTTCCAAATGACACTATCATTTCTTTGTTGTGTATTTTCTTCTTAGCTTTTTGTTCATCAGAAGTTTAACTTGAAAATGTGAAAACCTGAGCAATAGGTAAAAATTGTATAAACAAATTGTAAAAAGAAAACCTTGAAAATGTGTTCCAAATGATGGCTTTACATTGTAGGTACATACATGAGTTTTTACTGGACTGTAGTATAAACTATATATAGAGGAGCTTTGGTTAGATTGATCATACACATCTATCTACCAATCAGGTTATATATCTATAAACTATAAACTATTGGTTTTGCATTGAAGTCATAGGTCCAGATGAGACAGTTTGTTCTATTAAGAACATTGCAGCTTCTGATTATTTCTATTAGTGAGTTTACCCGTTCACGTTTGTACTACAACAACAAAACACATTTGAACAAGATTCATTTCAGCTGCCACATATTTGTTTGAAATATTATTGGCCTGTAGAATGTCGTGTGAATGAAACATATTGAATATGAAAATAAACATCAAGATACAACAACATACATTTCATCTTCATAATCATAGGAACAGATGATCCACATTTACCTGGCCCAGGCCTTGACTACAGGTCCATTCTGATAGTTTACTAAGAGGCAGACCACAGCAGACAGTTGATTGATGCTGCCAGTTAGAGATAAGGAGATCTGTGTTCCTTCACCCTTCTTATGGACTCTGAGCCTGGCAGTAGACTGGGTCTTCCTCACCTCTGCTCCGGATAGCTGACTCTTCTTATGGAGGAAGGCAGGTATGTAGACCTTGTAGGAACCAGATCCTCCAAAAGAAAACCCTTGTCCACCATAATGGCCCTTGAGGGCTTCAGGAGAGACACCAGGCCTGACTGTTTCAGAATCTCCCTGTCACTGATGAAGCCTTCATACAGCGGGGAGATAAATGTGACAGAGCCGTGAGGAGCGATGCCAATCAGAACCTTAAATGTGCTGTTTGATTTGAAGCTGCTTAAAGCTGGGGTAGCTGAATTTCACACTGCAAGCACCATTTAGGTTTTAAATCTGACAACTTACTCTCATAAATCCTTCAACACATGGTTAATATTGACATGTATTCATTCTGATTGCATTTATGGCTTATAAACGTCTTTTTACAAACAACAAAGTGAAACTGGAGTGACAGCCGCAAGCTCAGCCAATGAGAGAGCTGCATTCTGCTCCTGATTAGAACTCAAATTCTTTATTATTCAGTTCAGACAGGACTCGGAGGTCTCATTTTTCACAAAGTGCTGTATTTACTTCATCCTTTTTAGTGCAAAGCACAAAGTTTAGTAATTTACAACTAAAAAAGTTAGCTACCCACCTTTAAGGGTGTCCTCATCAAACCAGATGCCAATAGTTCCAAGCACTTCATAGAGACAGTTGGCTCTGGTGTCAATTATTGGGTTTACAGTGGACTGGTGGACCTTAAATCTGTGTGCCAGATCCTTCTGCACCAGATCCAATGACAAGTCATTCATAAAAAGGAAAAACTCATCAATGGGCTGGAGAGACTGCAAAAAAGAGCAAGAAAGAAAAAACAGAATTAGTGGTCCTCAATCCCCTCTCAGATCACAGGTCACATGCAGAAGTCTGTTTAAATAATGATCTTAGCATAAAGTAGATACACACAATAAAATGGGCTTACAGTTGTAACAGCATGGAGGACGTCCTGTGCAGGAGTTATGTGCACCATATGTGGTAAAGCTGCTTCTATCTGGCCCCAGAAGAACTTGCAAACCTGTAAATGATTAATATGTTTATTAATAATGTCATTTCAGGTCAAAATAGGCATAAACTGACTGTGTCTCAATGCAAAGGCCAGTGGTATTTTAGGTGCCACTCAAAACAATGGACTTATTGCACACACCTGCTTTCTAATCACACTGGTGCGCTGCACTCTGAAATCCTACTCTTACCTACTCCTACTGACTTTGCATTAGATAGTTTGGTCTGAAATCTGTTTGTGGGAGGATCTTAGGGTTTTGTGATGGCTCAATCACATCTGTGGGTAAAACTGATCCCTACCAATATTAACACTGCATGTGATGAGTTTTCTGTTTATCTTCCTTTTGAAAAATCCTTATGAAACTACTTCAGTGTATTTCACTTCAATTCATTTTTGTCCAGGCGTTCAAAATCACAATGTCAGTCCCCACAAGAGGAGGACTATACAAATATATGTTTATTTAACAAGAAAGAGGTCATTCATCAATAATGCACATGTCCATTCACAGCAAACAAGCAAATGAACAATTGTCTCACACAAACACTAGAAATGCTGCAAATGTGTTGTGTGTAATATGTTCTGTATCTTCCAAAAGTCAAATGAGTGAAAACTAATACCATTCCTGTTTTTCCTCCAGTTTACAGCAGCATTCTAGCCCCTGGCCTATGGCGCTCTCAGACCAGATTCAAGTTGGGTCACTCACTTTTTTACTTGAACATTTGTAAGCTTTGTGTTTCCACTAAAAAGTCTACAGTAAATGCAGCACTACTGAGGACTGTATGTATTGAATGAAAAAGAGTTAGTTCTAAGCAGGAGCCAAATGCTGCGCTCTGATTGGTCCTCTCCAGTTTCACTTTGCTGTTTGTAAATACATGTTTAGAAGATGAATGCATGTCAATATTAACTCTTTCACTGCCATCCCTATTCTCACTTTGACCTGACCTCTGCACAAATCCAGTCTCTACCCATCATCAGGTGCTTCTGCTCTCAGTCTGACACTAGAGGGTGCACTTGTGAAGCAGGTCAAGAGACTCAAGCTCATCGGTCCAAAACCAAAAAGTGACTTGATAAAAAGAACTATTCTATATAGAAATGTCTCTGGTTGTCATTGCTTATTAGCAAGTCAACCATAACATGCAGACATAAAGAATATTTCAATGTTTTCTATATCATTATACTGTATGAATATCAAACATCTTGTGATTGTGCTGGTAATGTACTTTAAAGCAGAACTAAGAGAACTTAAGCTCTTTTGTGTTATTAAACTAGCCAACTGAATCGAATCTCAACATTATTTATTTATTTTCTCATTTATTTCAAAACTTTAGGATTAAAACAAGGCAACAAAGACACATTTAGACATATTATAATACCATCATCAAACAAAGTAAAAATGTTAAACCATGTGCTTTTGGGGGAATCTAATGACACAATAGAGTGTTATACTATATAATAAATGTCTAAACTCTTACCTGGGGGTCTGGGAGCTCTTTGGAGATGGACCAGTCCCCACATGTCCTTTTCCTCCTCAGCCTGCTCTGGACTGACCCATCAGAGGCAGTCTCCACACAGACCTGTGAAGCCTGCCACAGGGAATGAACATGAAGGTTTGAGAAAAACACTTTCTCCATGACTGTTAAAGCCTTCTTCATATCACACTAGTCTTTTACCTTCTCTCCCAGAAGGTCGCCCTGCTGCTGTGGCCTACGAGCCTTAAAGGGACAGGTAGTTTCAGGAGTTTTAGAAATGTCCACATCTATGAGAGAAGACAAGGGCTCAGACTGAGTTATAAGTAAAATACAAATAACTCTGTCATCTACAAGGATAATCTGTCTGTAAAGCAAGAGTGTTTTTTTGTTTGTTAGACTTGATCTAATCCAGAGCCGTATGCCTTGTTCATTATTTATGAACTCTAAAGGCACAAATAAACTAAACGTTAAAGGTGAGGTAGCTGATTTTTACACTGCAAACACAGTTTAGGTATTAAATCTCATAAATCATCTGTGATGTGTAGGTGAAGACAAACGTGAGAACAATATAAGCCTCCTCCTCCTCTCCATCTCTCCACTCACAAATGTTTCCTCTGAAAAGAAGAAAAAAAGAAAGTTAAAAATGATTCATTTAGGTTCAGGAGCAGGACCGCTCTGACCTTCTCTCCAGTACCACACCTTGCGTGTATTATTTACACACAAAGCACAGAAAAAAAAAAACAAAAAAAAAAGGTGGGGTAGCTGATTTTTACACTGCAATTAAAATGTTGATATTAAATCTCACGACTTCCTCTCATAAATCTTTCGACACATGCTTAATACGTGTATTCATTTTGGTGGCAATTCTGGCTTAAAAACACTTCTTACAAACAGAGTGAAACTAGGGAGAACCACCCAAGCACAGCCAATCAGAGAGCTGCATTCAGCTCCTTATGAGAACTAAAATTGTTTATTATTCAATTCAATCAGTATTCTGTGCTCTCATTTTTTGCTGCATTTCTCATAGACCAGGACTATTCAGTGTAAGGACGAGGGCCAAATCAGCCCTCCAGAAGTCTGGTCCTCCAGAAGTCTGGCCCTCCAGAAGTCTGGCCCTCCAGAAGTCTGACCCTCCAGAAGTCTGGTCCTCCAGAAGTCTGGCCCTCAATTAACTGTTTAAATGTCACAAAAATAATTTTTCTTTTGTTTGTAGATTTCTAGATCTTTTTCTGTCGTATTAATCTGGAAATAGTGATCAGCCCAAATTGTGTCAGTAATGTGCTTGAACTAGTGATTTTATTATATTTTTAGTCTGAAAATAAGATTTGCTTATGAATCTAGAGTATTTTTCTTGCTTCAATTCCAGTTTCATTTTTGTGATTCATTTTTCTAAATAAACAAAAATATAACTTAAATTAATCACTTATTAACTGTTTATTTTAAGATGATCACTTTTTACAGTGTATGTTTCAGTCCTGATTTAATTTCACTTTAGAGCTGGTTTAGTCCCGGTTTAAATATAGTTTAATGTGGAGATTCTACCAGTTTAGATTTGGTTATGTGGTTTAAAACTGGTCTGTGGACAGTTTCGATAGATAGATATACTTTATTGATCTCGAGGGAAATTCGGTTTTTCAGCTGCTCATTCACAACAGACACATTCATTGAAACAGACACAAAAAAATGCAATAGATAAAACCCCAACAATAAATAAGTAAAAATATAAATAGAATAATTATATCAGTGATTTGTTAGCGACTTCCTATCATCAGGAGATGGACGGTGCCTCCTAAAGTCCAGGATCATCTCTTTGGTCTTGATGTTCAGCTGCAGGTGGTTCAGATGACTCCAAGCGACAAAGTCTCTCACAAGGGCCCTGTATTCTCCCTCGTCTCCCCCTCTAATACACCCGACGATGGCTGTGTCGTCTAAGAACTTTTGCACATGACATAATTCACTGTGCCTGAAGTCTGTGCTGTGTATAGTGAAGAGCAGTGGTGCGAGAACAGTCCCTTGTGGCGCCCCTGTGCTACTGGTCACGACATCAGAGGTGGTAGATCCGAGACGAACAAATTGTGGTCTGTCTGTGGTCTGTGAGATAATCCGTGATCCAGGACACAAGGGACGCTGGATAGTGTTAAAGGCGCTGGAGAAATCTATAAAAAGAATCCTCACAGTGCCACTCCCTCTATCAAGGTGCATGATGGACCGATGGAGAAGACAGAGCACAGCGTCCTCCACGCCCACATTCTTCCTGTAGGCAAACTGGAGGGGATCTTGTGCAGACTGCACCTGAGGTAAAAGAATGCCCAAAATAAGACGTTCCAGTACCTTCATTAGGTGAGACCTGACCTGCCATGGGTCATTAGTCACAGGGGTCACCACTTGGCCGCCCCTTCTTTGGCACTGGTACGATACAGGAGGTCTTCCAAAGAGAGGGCACCTTCCCCAGGTGAAGGCTTTGGGTATAGATGCGCACAACAGGCTCATTAGCACAAGCCTTTAGCAGGTTTGGGCAAAGCCTGTCCGGTCCAGCTGCTTTCCCAGGGCGAAGTCGCCACAGCTCCTGTCTGACTTGTTCTGTGGTGAAGGTGGTGGAGGAAGAGACAGTGTTAGGCAGCTGGTGTGGGCAGTGCATGGGACCGGAGGGAGCTGGTGCCGGTAGTGGTAGTGGTAGTGGTAGTAGTGGTAGTGGTAGTAGTAGTAGTAGTAGTAGTAGTAGTAGTAGTAGTAGTAGTAGTAGTGAGCTCAGTGCTCATAGACATGACAACCAGACAAACAATTAACACAGACAAGTGGAAGGGCAGGAGTAGCAGAGGAGTCGAAACAATTGAAAAAGGTGTTAAATTCATTTGCCCTCTCACTGTTTCCCACAGTTGTAATACCTCCTGCTTTATAGCCTGTTATAGTTCTCATCCCCTTCCACACTTCCCGTATGTTATTACTCTCAAATTGCCTCTCGATTTTACTCCCATATGCCACCCTTGCATCATTTAGACAAATCTTAACTTCTTTCCGTGCCGTCCTGATCTCTTCTGCATCTTTGATGTTATAAGCTTTTTTCTTCCTGTTAAGCACTGTCTTTACCTCATGGTTCTATGTCGTATGTGCTACGCCCTCTACGGGCTTCGCTATTGGCGAACACTCGAGGCAGCGCCTCGCACCTGAAGATCAAACAATGTACCGCTCCAATCATGGGGACGTGGTTCCCCCACTGGCCGTATATAAGGCCCTGTCCACTATCGCTCGCCCTTCTTTTCACTCAGCACTTGAGGATCTCTTAACATGTTCTTTAAGAACGATTTACTCTCTACAATCAAGATTTTTGATTCGCCATACTCACCAGCTCAAAGATTGTCACCCTCCGGTGTCGAGCACCGTGGGTACGGCAAATGTGAGACCCTCTTCTCCCCGAGGACCGACACGACGTCTGTTTCCTCTGCCTCTGTTGGCAGCACAACACAGGGATAAGACCGCCCCGTCTGCCGCTCTCTTCCCAGGGAGAAGCGAGAGTGGCGCCGTGGCTTCATGAGCCCCGAATCCCCGGAGCATCTCGGTCCGGACCCGGAGATGTCCGAGGGGAAGACGATGCCTCCGGTCCGTGCTGCAGCCTTGCCAAGCAAGGCTCCAGCGCCTCCTTCCCTCCGGATTGTCCCCCTATGAAGAAGACATGGCGTTCCTCTTCTCCCGCGGCTGCTGCTTGGCGCCAACACCGTGTGCTAGCATACCGGCCGTATCGCTGTGTGCTGGACTGGTGCAGCGAGTCGGGGGCTCCATCCATCGAGGACGGGATAGGTTTGTCTCTGCTTCCCTCTTCCTCGCTCTGGTCCGGAGGTAAGCCTCAACTCCAGCCCGAGACAGGCTGACGGCGGTGTCGTGTATCGCTGCTATGGTAATGCTACACAGGTCATAGCACTAGCTAGCTACTAGCGCAGGACGGGATCAGTTTGGCTCTGCTTCCCTCTTCCTCGCTCTGATCTGGCGGTAAGCCTCTATTCCAGCCTGAGACAGGCTGACGACTGTATTGTGTACAGCTGTTATGCTAATGCTGCACAGGCCGTAGCATTAGCTAGCAACTAGCGCAGGGCCTAGTTAGCTGCGGACCACGGTGGCTGTTTTCCTCTGCATGTCACAAGCTTTCGCCATGGGCGTAGGTCTATGTGCGCGGCACAGGTGGGCAGCAGACATCTCTGGCTGGGTCTGTCTTCCCTCTAGGACCATGAGAAAAGCAGCTCGCCCGCTGCTTCGCTCTTCTGCTCGGGTCAGAAGGAGGAGGAGCCGCTCTTCCCC
This sequence comes from Mugilogobius chulae, assembly GCA_038363315.1. Taxonomy (NCBI): domain Eukaryota; kingdom Metazoa; phylum Chordata; class Actinopteri; order Gobiiformes; family Gobiidae; genus Mugilogobius; species Mugilogobius chulae. The sequence goes on along the minus strand of JBBPFD010000220.1, from coordinate 49,118 downwards.
GAGACACGCTCTTGCAGCTGCGGCGTTCTGTTCCTCGGGCTCCGGCTCCCACAGATCAGGAGCGCGAGTCCAAAGCGGCGCGCTCCTTCTTCATCTGGAGCTTGTAAGAGAGAGGAGAGGCTCTTTATGTTATGATTTAGAGCTACTTCTCCCCATGCAACAGACACGCACTGGTAGCGTTTCTGTTGCTGTTCATGCTGGTGCTATAGCTCCGATGCTGGCTCCAGCTGCCCTGTCACTCTCATCCCCGCTGAGTGTCGCGGTGCAGGTGAGTGCGTCAGGAAAGGGCAGAGGTTGACTGTGACCCCCCACTCTCGCCCAGGGAAGAAGACGTAGGTGAGAACCACGTACTTCACCACAGCCGCTGTCGTGAGGGCGGAGTTTCCAGCAGCTCAGATAGCTGTCCAGGGTAAGGACAGTTCTTTACCCACCGCTGCTGCTCTGGTAGCAGGGCACCGTGTTCTGCTCCTATCTGCGCTTGGAAAGCATGTGGGAAGAAGACAGGCTTCTGTGCATCATCTCCATTTACTCATCTTTTTATGTAGATGTTTTTTTCCCGCTCCTCACTCTGCTTTAATGAGGATGCGGATTTGTGTAGTGCAGGACCGTATAGGGCGCGCTCTGATGCGCTCCCTCTCACAGGGTCACCCGGTCACACATGCACGAGCAGCGGAGCTCCCATCACGTCTCCGCTCCCTCCCTGGTCAGTGCTGCGCAGCGACAGGGGACGCGCGCTCCACCTGTCCTGGCTGCGGACGGTCCCCCAGCTGCCATTGCTGTTGGAGTTACACCAAACGCCTTCTTGCGCTGTCCCGCAGCACGCAGGGGGCAAGTGCAGGCTTGTAGGTGTCGCGCATCGACGCGCTTCCCCTCGTGCTTTGGAGCAGAGTCTACAGTCCATAGATCCTCTCCTCTTACGGTTAGTGTAGCGCCGCGGCATCAGACGCCTGCTCGTCCCTTCCAGCATTAGGAGCAGGGGCAAGTCTGTGAGCGCTCGGCCTCTGCCCGGAGCTTGACAGCATCTCGGCGGAATGCTTGTCTATCTCCACATTCCCTAGGGGAGGCGCAGACTGCGCGGGTGCGACGTTATGACCGGTTCTCGTTCGTACGTCCCTTACGAGCACCCCCACCCCCCCCCCCCTACGGACATACATAGTGAGCAGGCCCAAGCTTCTGCCTCCCGTCCCTCCTGCTATGATATGCAAGCGGAGAGAACGGAGAAAGTAACTGCAGTTCTATGAGTATGTGCATAGCCCTCCACGGGCTTCGCTTTTGGCCTTTATCTACATGGAAGGCCGACCTAGAACGGTTTCTGCTCCCCGTACTTCTTGGTTTCCAAGAAAAGCAGCGGCATTCGGCTCTTTTTGGATCTGCATGTCCTCTACGGATGCATAGCCTAGAGGCCGTTTCGCATGCTGACCACACAACACCTGTTAAGTGTGTCAGACTCTGTTAACCTCATGGATGCTTGCTTCCAGGTTTCCATTGTTTCGGAGCTCTGAAGGTTCCACCGCTTCTCCGTGGCTAGGAGATGCCAGGAATATTGCTGACTCCCGTTTGGCTGTTCGCTGGCACTTGGAGAAAGTGCGTGGAGGCGGCGCTGGACCTGCTGCGTTGTATTGGAACCAGCCATTGGCTCATCCTGGCCTCCTCCCATCAGGAGGCTCAGGCTCACACAGAGGTGGTGCTGGATTACATCTTCAGGCTGGGCTTTGTGGTCAACAGACTGTGTTTGAAGGACGCAAGTCCGGTCCCATCAGATTCAATCGCTTCTCGGATTGATGGCAGTGGCCCAACCAGTGGTACAGCTGGCCTACTGCCCATGAGACGCCTCGGTGGTACTCCCGTCTCAGGTTGCACCCGGCGCACGACAGGAGGACATGGCTGAGGCCCCCAATGCCCGCACGGAAGGATATCCAGTTCTGGACCGACCCGGTTCTTCTGAGCCAGCGTGTGCTGCTGGGTTGTGTCCCCCATTACACGGAGTTGTTCACAGACGCCTCCCTGTTAGGTTGGGGGGGGGGGGGGGGGGGGGTCTTGGACCAGTGCTCGACGGGCGGCACCTGGTCTCCGACGCCCAGGCACATCAATGTCCTGTAGATGGAGGCAGTGAGGAACGTTCCTGCACGTCCTGCACTTCAGAGCGGAACTGGAGTGACACCACGTCTTAGTCCGATCAGACAACACGACTGTGGTGGCTTATCTGAACAGACAAGGGGGAACCAGATCTCCCTCGCTCCACAGGAGGGCGGCCTGAGATCTTTCTATGGGCCATCACTCACCTCCTTTCCTTGAGGGCCCGGCACATCCCCGGCATTCTCAACGTAGGCGCGGCCAGAATGTCCAGGAGCGGAGCAGCCCGCGGCGAATAGAGCCTAGCCCCTTGGGTGGCGGCACAGGTTTGGCAACAGCTCGGCCACCCGGTGGCCGACCTGAAAACACTGTAGTTCTGCCCCCTGTAGTTCTCACTCAGACTAGGGGACGAGCCTCCTCTGGGCGTCGACGCGTCGGCGCACCGACTTTGGCCGAGGGGTCTTCTTTATGCATTTCCCCCTCCGGCTCCTCCCTCCACTGTTCCATAGAGTCAGGAACACAGACAGGCTACAAATGGCCCCGGACAGTCCAAGTGCCGGGTGGTACCCGGACTTTGTGTCCATGGCACAGGGGGGACTTTGGCCCCTCCCGGACTCGCCAGACACGTTGACTCAGGCCCAATGATCCCTTTACTCATGTTCAATCCTAGGCCACAGGCTCTTGGTTTGGAAGCCGAGAAGGAAGGTGGTTAGGCTTAGGCCTCCCTTCTGCTATAGTCTCGACTATTCAAGGAGGCCGTGCGCCTTCGACGATTAGGGCCTACAGGCTATGATGGCAGTTGTTTGCCACATGGTGCACGGAGAGGTCAGTGGATCCCCTCTCCTGCACTATTCAGGAGGTCTTGGGTTTTTGTCAGGGTCTCCTGGCCAAAGGCTGATCGGCTTCGACCTTGGGCGTCTTTGCTGCGGCCATCGATTTCGACCGCATTGGTTTTTGGTGGTTTCCTGGCCCATAACCATCCTCTCGTTAAGCGCTTTTTACGGGGTGCGCTCAGTCCGAACCCCCCCCCAGAAGCTCTGCCGCCCCTTGGGAACTGCAGGTCTGTTAGAGGGCCTCTCGGGTCTACCTTTTGAGCCCCTGGATCGCGCTGAGCTCAGCTGCTTATCGTTTAAGACGTTTTTGGTGATCGCCTCTGCCAAGAGGGCAAGGGAATTATGCGTCCACTCCATCCACCCTTCTTGCATGTTCTTCAGCGGTGATGGAGGATTGGTGGAGTTATGGCAGCGTATGGACAGCGTTGTCATCCCCCACATGCGTCAGCGGAGGGTGAACGGTGTCACCTGTCATGTCCGGTCAGGGCATTTCGCCGCTTCCTGCACTGCACGGCTGGCTTCAGGTATTCTGACCAGTTATTTGTGGGTTTTGATGCGAAGGATCGAGGCACTGCTCTCTTAGTCCCCGGGGTAGGGCCATTTATTTGCGAAAAAAAAGCACAGCTCTTAAGTAGTTTTTTGGGTAGAGGACACCCTATGGCATGTAGAAACAGTGGTCTTAAGTGTCCTGTGGGGGGCACCTGGCTTTTAGGCTAAAAAACTGCAATCGGAGCAGCACTATTTTAGGAAAGTGTGAAAAATCACATTTCTGGGCGTGGTGAGGTCAATTTTAGGACTACAGTGATGAAATTTCACACAAACCATGTTCTTTTATTGAGGAAATGTGTGACAAAATTTGGTGGCTCTATCATTAAAGTATCTATGGTTATTATGACAAATATCATAAAAGACCAAGCAAAAATACCTTTCACGGAACTACCATAAGACACTTTAAACATTTACTACAGTACAAATTATTTATTGATGGGATGATTTTGCACATACAAAATTTCCTCATGCCCTTGGCTTTGATTTGAGGGGTTGATGATGTTTCTACCTTTAATAATGTGGATGTTATAGTAGTTTTGCTGGACCCGCTCCTTGCCTCACAAAAGCCAGTTCTGCTTCTATAGGTCTGTGAGACTTACTCAATGTGCTCACATGCTACAAGAATTACAATGCAAAATGTGCCTTTTTAACATTTTATTCCACAGATCAAGGTACAATTAAATTATGATAGTAAATGGTAAATGGTCTCTATTTATATAGTGCTTTTCCACCTTACAAGGCACTCAAAGCGCTTTTACAATCAGGGATCCACTCACCAGTGCAACAGACACTGTGGCGATGTTTTTTTTTTTTTTTTATAGACTTATTTAACCAGAGAAGTCCCATTGAGATTCAGAATCTCTTTTGCAGGGGAGCCCTGGGAGAGGGGTCAGGGGAGGCATTAATGTTAAGTGTCTTGCCCAAGGACACAACAAGAATCCAATTTTGTTGTCCCACTGTGGCACCTGGTGTACCAGCGGTCTCCCATCCAAGTACTAACCAGGCCCTATCTGTCTTAGCTTCTGAGATCTGGCCACATTATAAATGCACTTTGCTGCTAATAAGATGATGTAAATAACATCCTAATACTGACACAATCCTTCCTCTTCAATCTAAAGGTCCACATTTTCATCTTCAGTGACTTCTTCAGGAGATTCATTAACCTCTTCATCCACCTTGGCTGCCTTATTGGATTGGTAGTAGAGGTTGTCAGGTCCTTAGTCTCCTGGAAACCAGAGCCGTCAGAGTCTGCCCTGTGCCATGATCCATCCATGTTTGTAGTGAAACATTCACTGCACATCTGATCACTGACAAGTTTCAGCATTTTTACACTTTTTGAAAGCTGCATTAGTCCTCTGAAACACGGGACCAGATACTTGCTTGCCTCAAATCCCTTCCCCTAAAACACATTCCTTGATTTATGACGGGACATCAAGTTCAGCAACACCAAACTGAAGACTGATAAAATCAGATGGTGTTTGAGAGCAAGACATTTAATTCAGAACTCTTTCCACAGAATGACGTGCCATGTAAAAAATAATGTGTATATACTGTAAATGTTGTGTAAAGGGCCTCATGAACTCCTCAGACTTTGGTAAGTTAGCTGAGGGACCATGGTCAGACCTGAAAATATCAAGCATCGCATACACAACGGCCAACTGCTCTGGACATTAACCAGAAGCACACACAAGCTTCAGACTGATTGGACAATATTCCCGCCAAAGTAGGAGGGAACTTTGCCCAGTAGAAGCCGAACACCCAACTCATTCAATTTCCAGTTCAGTTTTGGACACTCTCGGGAGTTTCTCTTTTGCAGCCTCTCTTATGGAGCTCCTTTGTTAACATGTGCACATGAGACAGGCCTTAGGCCTCCGGTGCAAAACGATGGAACAGAATGACAGCATGGGCCCCTGGACCAAATCTTAAAGAGCCACAAAGATGCAGGGACCGATAAACTGGTTCTTTTGAGAATCTTCATAATTTTCATCCTTTACAACTACAGAGGTGGAAGGACAAAGACATGGACCAACACCTCAAAACTCTATCTCTTCTCCACATTTTTGGCTGTGGACATTGATTAAGGCAAGCTCAAGCTAATGGACATTTTTCAACTTCAGCCACTGTCTACCCTGTGACCCTCAGACACCATGTGCCCGGCACAGTGAGCAGCCCAGCTCCACACAGTCGACATCTTCTGGAGAAAGAAGGATTTAGCCATCTCCAATGGTCGTATGAAAACTGTCACATTGGGCTGGTTTACACTCAGTTAATGCAAATAGGTTTAGATAAACAATCTAGACCACAGGTGTCAAACTCAAATGGTGGTGGGGCCAAATCAATCAGAGTCAGACTTGGTCGAGGGCCATATTTTAAAATATAGGTCCCTGTGTGTTAAATTCAAATATGGCAGTAGGGCTGTATAAAGCTAATATAACACATTTACTGTATATCCAGATATGTATTGTATAACATTACATTTTATTGCACATAATTTAATTGCAACAAAACTTTGGACAGATTGTATGCTTTTTGCTGCATTCCATTGCATATTACATTTAATAGTCACATCTCAGCAATATAAGGGGCCACTATCAATAATAATCTGAAATCATGCTCAGGGGCCACATGATATCTTCTTGAGGGCCGAATTTGGCCCATGTGCCCGAGTTTGACAGCCCTAGTCTAGACTCTTATTGTGCATTTAAGGAAAGTCATCTGCATATTTAATTTAAATACTATATGTAATGTTTTGGTCAATACATCTTCATAAACCACACCTTATTTTGGTAAAGTGCATGCTTAATTTTTAGATCGGAGTCAATGGAAACGTGAAAAGATCTTATAACCTTCAAATTAGACAAATTAATTAATTAATTAATTGTTAAAATTTTAAGGATTTGGTATTAGAATCAACTATTTCTCACTTTGGTGAGTGCTGTCCCGAACAATTAATTTATATTTTGATACTATTCATCAAATCCTGAAGCTTTATGTAATTAATAAAAACCACTACATATGCTTCTCTGGATCCCAGACTTCAATGTCAGCTAAATGGGCACTGTTGTAGCAACATTATCACCATGCTCCATAAGAGAGGCTGCAAAAGAGAAACTCCCGAGAGTGTCCAAAACTGAACTGGGAATTGAATGAGTTGGGTGTTTAGCTTCTACTGGGAAAAGTTTCCTCCTACTTTGGCGGGAATATTGTCCAATCAGTCTGAAGCTTGTGTGTGCTTCTGGTTAATGTCCAGAGCAGTTGGGGGTTGTGTATGTGATCCCTGATATTTTCAGGTCTGACCATGGTTCCTCAGCTAACTTACCACAGTCTGAGGAGTTCATGAGGCCCTTTACACAACATTTACAGTATATACACATTATTTTTTACATGGCAAGTCATTCTGTGGAAAGAGTTCTGAATTAAATGTCTTGCTCTCAAACACCATCTGATTTTATCAGTCTTCAGTTTGGCGTTGCTGAACTTGATGTCCAGTCATAAATCAAGGAATGTGTTTTAGGGGGAAGGGAATTGAGGCAAGCAAGTATCTGGTCCCGTGTTTCAGAGGACTAATGCAGCTTTCAAAAAGTGTAAAAATGCTGAAACTTGTCAGTGATCAGATGTGCAGTGAATGTTTCACTACAAACATGGATGGATCATGGCACAGGGCAGACTCTGACGGCTCTGGTTTCCAGGAGACTAAGGACCTGACAACCTCTACTACCAATCCAATAAGGCAGCCAAGGTGGATGAAGAGGTTAATGAATCTCCTGAAGAAGTCACTGAAGATGAAAATGTGGACCTTTAGATTGAAGAGGAAGGATTGTGTCAGTATTAGGATGTTATTTACATCATCTTATTAGCAGCAAAGTGCATTTATAATGTGGCCAGATCTCAGAAGCTAAGACAGATAGGGCCTGGTTAGTACTTGGATGGGAGACCGCTGGTACACCAGGTGCCACAGTGGGACAACAAAATTGGATTATTGTTGTGTCCTTGGGCAAGACACTTAACATTAACGCCTCCCCTGACCCCTCTCCCAGGGCTCCCTGCAAAAGAGATTCTGAATCTCAGTGGGACTTCTCTGGTTAAATAAGTCTATAAAAAAAAAAAAAAAACATCGCCACAGTGTCTGTTGCACTGGTGAGTGGATCCCTGATTGTAAAAGCGCTTTGAGTGCCTTGTAAGGTGGAAAAGCACTATATAAATAGAGACCATTTACCATTTACTATCATAATTTAATTGTACCTTTGCTTGATCTGTGGAATAAAATGTTAAAAAGGCACATTTTGCATTGTAATTCTTGTAGCATGTGAGCACATTGAGTAAGTCTCACAGACCTATAGAAGCAGAACTGGCTTTGTGAGGCAAGGAGCGGGTCCAGCAAAACTACTATAACATCCACATTATTAAAGGTAGAAACATCATCAACCCCTCAAATCAAAGCCAAGGGCATGAGGAAATTTTGTATGTGCAAAATCATCCCATCAATAAATAATTTGTACTGTAGTAAATGTTTAAAGTGTCTTATGGTAGTTCCGTGAAAGGTATTTTTGCTTGGTCTTTTATGATATTTGTCATAATAACCATAGATACTTTAATGGTAGAGCCACCAAATTTTGTCACACATTTCCTCAATAAAAGAACATGGTTTGTGTGAAATTTCATCACTGTAGTCCTAAAATTGACCTTACCACGCCCAGAAATGTGATTTTTCACACTTTCCTAAAATAGTGCTGCTCCGATTGAAGTTTTTTGAGCCTAAAAGCCAGGTGCCCCCCACAGGACACTTAAGACCACTGTTTCTACATGCCATAGGGTGTCCTCTACCCAAAAAACTACTTAAGAGCTGTGCTTTTTTTTTCGCAAATAAATGGCCCTACCCCGGGGACTATCTCTTCGCAGCGCTTAGCCCACTGGGTGTGCCAGGCGGGTCACATGACTGACGAGGCAGAGGGGCGTTCCCCTCCTGCACTCATCAGAGCTCGTTTTACCTGGTGTGTGGCCACCTCTTCAGCTACTCTTAGAGGGGTGCCCCTAGAGGAGATCTGTCTGGCAAACTCCTGGTCCTCCTTGTCGACGTTTGTGCAGTCATATCTGTTGGATGTGACAGTGCGGTCAGTGACTCATTTGGTCCTCTATCGCGGGCCGGATGAGTCGACATGAGGTGACGGCCTAAGGACTTTCCTCTTTGTTGGCGATGTGCCTCAGGCGCTTTTTGGAGAGGCGACCTGCGCATTGCTTCCAGTTTCAGCGTCTTCTTCTGGAGGCTTTTGCCTGGGTGTTCTTGGCGCTCTTGGGAGAGGCGGCCTGTTCACCTTCGTTCGTACTCCTTCTGGATACTTTTGTGGTGGTGTCCTGGTGCTCTTGGGAGAGGCGACCAGTTCATCAATGCATTAGCACTCCTTCTGGATGCTTTTCTTGTGGTGACTTGGCGCTCTTGGGAGAGGCGGCCTTTCATCACCTTTGTTTCTTTTTCATGCGGGTGGTTGTGGCAGGTCCGGGCAGGACTATGTGCCTTCTCTCCATCCGGTTTCAACCTCGCCCGCTGCCTCTCTGTACTTGGTACGAAGTAGGCTTGCGGGTGCGCTCCGATCATGTATGCCTGCTGGGAGTACATTGATCCTACGGCCTTCGCGTAGGGTATGCCAATAGCGAAGCCCGTAGAGGGCGTAGCACATACGACATAGAAATCTTAGTTACCTAATGTAACTGTAGTTCTATGAGTATGTGCGTAGCCCTCTACCTGCAGGCCCAGCAGGCATGTCTTCCACTGTGCTAGAGTTCAAGAAGGGCGAGCGATAGTGGACAGGGCCTTATATACGGCCAGTGGGGGAACCACGTCCCCATGATTGGAGCGGTACATTGTTTGATCTTCAGGTGCGAGGCGCTGCCTCGAGTGTTAGCCAATAGCGAAGCCCGCAGAGGGCTACGCACACACTCATAGAACTACAGTTACATTAGGTAACTAAGATTTATCCAAGGTATATTATTGGCATAACATTTGACATTCTTAACAGGAACCACTACATCCAGACAGAAATTAATATAGTCTGTAAGACAGTGGGTGGCACTCTCTATATCCCCATCTGAGTCCAACAGTACGCTCCAGTCTGTAGATTCAAAACAGCCTCTCAGTGTCTCCTCCATTCCAGCGTGCCACTTTCTGATGGGCCGTGTTGTTACAGACTGCCTCTTACCCAAAGCTGCTTGAAAGGTGTTCTTGAGTCTGTTTTGGTGCTGAATTATAGTTGTGCTGGAGCCTGTATTCAAGATGTGCAGGAGCCAGTTTTGGAGGTGAGCTAAATCTATTCTAGGGCCAGTTATGAGCTGCTTGAAAGTTGTTCTGGAACCTGTTTTGGTGCTAAATTATAGTTGTGCTGGAGCCTGTGTGCAAGATGTGCTGGAACCAGTTTTGGAGCTGCTTAAAAGCAGTGCTGAAGTTCTTTTCAAGTTTGTCTGGGACAGTTTTTGTGCTGGTGAAATCTGTGCTGTATCCAGTTTTGGAGTTGTTTTAAAACTGGTCTGTGGGAAGTTTTTTGAGATGGTGAAAACTGTGCTTGAGACAGTTTTGGAAGTGTGTTAAAGCTGGTCTAAGGCCTGTTTTGAAGCTGCATAAAAGCAGTGTTGAATCTGTTTTACAGCTGGGTTGATGCAAGTTTTGAAGCCGTTTTAAAACTGTTCTGGGGCGTGCGTTTTAACTGGTGAAAACTGTGCTGGAGACAGTTTTGCAAGTGTATTAAAACTGGTCTGTGGACAGTTTGGGAGCTGCTTGAAAGCTGTTCTGTAACCTATTTTGGTGCTGAAATGAAGTTGTGCTGGTGGTGTGTTAAAGATGTGCTGGAGCCAGTTTTGGAAGTGAGCTAAAAGCTATTCTTGGGCCATATTTGACTTGCTTGAAAGTTGTGCTGGTCGTATGTTAAAGCTGGTCTAGGGCCGGTTTTGGAGCTGCCTTAAAGTTCTGATGAAGCCAGTTTTAAAGAAGGGCCGATGCCAGTTTAGAAGCTGCAATCAGCTTGTGCTTGAATCAGTTTTGAAACTGATGAAAGCTGTGCTGGTGAAAGTTTTGGAGGTACGTTAAAACTGGTCTGTGGCCAGCTTTGAAGCTGCTTGAAAGGTGTTCTGGAGCCTGCATTCAAGATGTGCTGAAACCAGTTTTGGAGCTGCTTTAAAACTGTTCTGGGTCCAGCTTTTGAGCTGGTGAAAACTGGTCTGTGGCTAGTTTTTTAGCTGCTTAAAAGCTGTTTTGGAGCTGCATAAAAGCCGTGCTGAAGCTGTTTTATAGCTGGTCTGTGGCCTGCGTTTTAACTGGTAAAACCGTGCTGGAGACAATTTTGCAAATATATAAAAACTGGTCTGTGGACAGTTTTTAGCTACATAAAAGCTGTGTTGAAGCGGTTTTAAAGCTTGTCTGTTGCCAGCTTTGAAGCTGTTTAAAAACTGTTCTGGGGTATGCGTTTTAACTGTGCTGGAGCCAGTGAAAGTGTATTAAAACTGGTCTGTGGACAGTTTGGGAGCTGCTTTAAAACTGTTCTGGGGCCAGCTTTTGAGCTGGTGAAAACTGGTCTGTGGCCAGTTTTGAAGTCGTTTTAAAGCTGGTATGTGGCAAGTTTTTTGAGCTGGTGAAAACTGTGCTTGAGACAGTTTTGGAAGTGTATTAAAACTGGTCTGTGACCTGTTTTGAAGCTGCATTAAAGTTCTGCTGGAGCCAGTTTTGGAGCTGCATAAAAGCAGTGCTGAAGCTGTTTTAAGCTGGTCTGTTGCCAGCTTTGAAGCCGTTTAAAAACTGTTCTGGGGCCTGCATTTTAACTGGTGAAACTGTGCTGGAGACAATTTTGCAAATGTTGTAAAACTGGTCTGTGGACAGTTTGGGAGCTGCTTGAAAGCTGTTCTGTAACCTGTTTTGGTGCTGAAATGAAGTTGTGCTGAAGTGAGCTAAAAGCTATTCTTGGGCCATCTTTGACCTGCTTGAAAGTTGTGCTGGTCGTATGTTAAAGCTGGTCTGGGGCCTGTTTTAGAGCTGCCTTAAAGTTCTGATGAATCCAGTTTTAAAGAAGGGCCGATGCCAGTTTAGAAGCTGCAATCAGCTTGTGCTTCAATCAGTTTTGGAACTGGTGAAAACTGTGCTGGTGACAGTTTTTGAGGTGCGTTAAAATGTTCTGGGGCCAGCTTTTGAGCTGGTGAAAACTGGTCTGTGGCCAGTTGTGAAGCTGCGTGAAAGGTGTTCTGGAGCTTGTTTTGGTGCAGAATTATAGTTGTGCTGGAGCCTGCTTTCAAGATGTGCTGAAACCAGTTTTGGAGCTGCTTTAAAACTGTTCTGGGGCCAGCTTTTGAGCTGGTGAAAACTGGTCTGTGGAAAGTTTTGAAGTTGTTTTAAAGCTGGTATGTGGCAAGTTTTTTGAGCTGGTAAAAACTGTGCTTGAGACAGTTTAGGAAGTGTATTAAAACTGGTCTGTGGCCTGTTTTGAAGCTGCATTAAAGTTCTGCTGGAGCCAGTTTTGGAGCTGCATAAAAGCAGTGCTGAAGCTGTTTTAAAGCTGATCTGATGCCAGCTTTGAAGCTGTTTAAAAACTGTTCTGGGGCCTGCGTTTTAACTGGTGAAAACTGTGCTGGAGACAGTTTTGCAAGTGTATTAAAACTGGTCTGTGGCCAGTTTTGAAGCTGCTTGTAAGCTGTGCTGGAGCCTGCGTTCAAGATGTGCAGAAACCAGTTTTGGAGCTGCTTAAAAGCAGTGCTGACGTTCTTTTAAAACTGGTCTGTGGCCAGTTTTTAGCTGCTTAAAAGCTGTTTTTGAGCCTGTTTTGGAGCTGCATAAAAGCAATGTTGAAGTGGTTTTAAAGCTGGTCTGATGCCAGCTTTGAAGCGGTTTAAAAACTGTTCTGGGGCCTGCGTTTTAATTGGTGAAAACAGTGCTGGAGACAGTTTTGCAACTGGTCTGTGGACAGTTTGGGAGCAGCTTGAAAGCTGTTCTGAAACCTGTTTTGGTGCTGAAATGAAGTTGTGCTGGTGGTGTGTTAAAGATGTGCTGGGGCCAGTTTTGGAAGTGAGCTAAAAGCTATTCTTGGGCCATCTTTGACCTGCTTGAAAGTTGTGCTGGTCGTATGTTAAAACTGGTGTGTGGCCAGTTTGGGAGCTGCTTGAAAGCTGTTCTGTAACCTATTTTGGTGCTGAAATGAAGTTGTGCTGGTGGTGTGTAAAGCTGGTCTGGGGCCTGTTTTGAAGCTGCATTAAAGTTCTGCTGGAGCCACTTTTGTAGCTGCATAAAAGCAGTGTTGAAGCCGTTTTAAAGCTGGTCTGATATCAGCTTTGAAGCTCTTTCAAAACTTTTCTGGGGCCTGCGTTTGAACTGGTGAAAACTGGTCTGGAGCCAGTTTGGAAGCTGCATTAAAGTTCTGCTGGATCAACATTTGGAGCTGCATAAAAGCAGTGTTGAAGCTGTTTTAAAGCTGGTCTGATGCTTTTAAAACTGTGCTTGAGACAGATTTGGAAGTGTATTAAAACTGGTCTGTGGACAGTTTGGGAGGTGCTTGAAAGCTGTTCTGAAACCTGTTTTGGTGCTGAAATGAAGTTGTGCTGTTGGTGTGTTAAAGATGTGCTGGGGTCAGTTTTGGAAGTGAGCTAAAAGCTATTCTTGGGCCATCTTTGACTTGCTTGAAAGTTGTGCTGGTCGTATGTTAAAGCTGGTCTGGGGCCTGTTTTGGAGCTGCCTTAAAGTTCTGATGAAGCCAGTTTTAAAGCTGGGCCGATGCCAGTTTAGAAGCTGCAATCAGGTTGTGCTTGAATCAGTTTTGGAACTGGTGAAATCGGTGCTGGTGAAAGTTTTTGAGGTGCGTTAAAACTGGTCTGTGGCCAGTTTTGAAGCTGCATGAAAGGTGTTCTGAAGCTTGTTTTGGTGCTGAATTATAGTTGTGCTGGAGCCTGTGTTCAAGATGTGCTCAAACCAGTTTTGGAGCTGCTTTAAAACTGTTCTGGGGCCAACTTTTGAGCTGGTGAAAACTGGTCTGTTGCCACTTTTTTTTAGCTAATTGAAAGATGTTTTGGAGCTGCATAAAAGCAGTGTTGAAGCTGTTTTAAAGCTGGTCTGATATCAGCTTTGAAGCTCTTTCAAAACTTTTCTGGGGCCTGCGTTTGAACTGGTGAAAACTGGTCTGGAGCCAGTTTGGAAGCTGCATTAAAGTTCTGCTGGATCAACTTTTGTAGCTGCATAAAAGCAGTGCTGAAGCTGTTTTAAAGCTGATCCGATGCCTGTTTTGAAGCAGTTTTAAAGCTGGTCTGATATCAGCTTTGAAGCTCTTTCAAAACTTTTCTGGGGCCTGCGTTTTAACTGGTGAAAACTGTGCTGGAGACAGATTTGGAAGTGTATTAAAACTGGTCTGTGGCCTGTTTTGAAGCTGCATTAAAATTCTGCTGGAGCCAGTTTTGGAGCTGCATAAAAGCAGTGTTGAAGCCGTGTTTAAAGATGGTCTGATATCAGCTTTGAAGCTCTTTCAAAACTTTTCTGGGGCCTGCGTTTGAACAGGTGAAAACTGGTCTGGAGCCAGTTTGGAAGCTGCATTAAAGTTCTGCTGGATCAACTTTTGGAGCTGCATAAAAGCAGTGTTGAAGCTGTTTTAAAGCTGGTCTGATGCCAGCTTTGAAGCTGTTTAAAACTGTTCTGGGGCCTGCGTTTTAACTGGTGAAAACTGTGCTGGAGACAGATTTGGAAGTGTATTAAAACTGGTCTGGAGCCAGTTTGGAAGCTGCATTAAAGTTCTGCTGGATCAACTTTTGTAGCTGCATAAAAGCAGTGCTGGTGGTGTGTTAAAGCTGGTCTGGGGCTTGTTTTGGAGCTGCCTTAAAGTTCTGATGAAGCCAGTTTTAAAGCTGGGCCGATGCCAGTTTAGAAGCTGCAATCAGGTTGTGCTTGAATCAGTTTTGGAACTGGTGAAATCGGTGCTGGTGACAGTTTTTGAGGTGCGTTAAAACTGGTCTGTGGCCAGTTTTGAAGCTGCTTGAAAGGTGTTCTGGAGCTTGTTTTGGTGCTGAATTATAGTTGTGCTGGAGCCTGTGTTCAAGATGTGCTAAAACCAGTTTTGGAGCTGCTTTAAAACTGTTCAGGGGCCAACTTTTGAGCTGGTGAAAACTGGTCTGTTGCCACTTTTTTTTAGCTAATTGAAAGATGTTTTGGAGCTGCATAAAAGCAGTGTTGAAGCTGTTTTAAAGCTAGTCTGATGCCAGCTTTGAAGCGGTTTTAAAACTGTTCTGGGGCCAGCGTTTGAACTGGTGAAACTGTGCTTTAGACAGTTTTGGAGGTGCGTTGAAACCTGTCTGTGGCCAGTTTTTAAGCTGCTTGAAAACTGTTATGGAGCCTGTTTTGTTGCTGATCTATAATTGTGCTGGAGCCTGCGTTCAAGATGTGCTGAACCCAGTTTTGCAACTGCTTAAAAGCAGTGCTGACGTTTTTGAGCTGGTGAAATCTGTGCTGTATCCAGTTTTGAAGTTGTTTTAAAGCTGGTGTGTGGCAAGTTTTTTGAGCTGGTGAAAACTGTGCTTGAGACAGATTGGAAGTG